>JACAXG010000107.1:1977157-2111736 GCA_018881555.1 Amblyornis subalaris
ATGCATCAGTTTGCAAAGGCTGTTCCGTAGGTCAACAGGTAGTTCACCCTTTGTGCAGTGAGTTTTCAGTGTCTTAAYGCAGAACACCTCAACAAAGTCCTGGGAGGAGATACATTTCCTTGGTGGACACATCTCCCATGAGAACTGGACCATGAGTAACATCTTTATTTACCAGACCCCAACCAAAAAAAAAAAAAATTACTTTTGTCCATTACTGGCCTGGACGAGATTTGGACCAGCAATATCAAGGTAGAAGTACCTCATTAAAAGACTCTTTGTTTCCTTTCCCTCTTGTGCATTCCTGATTAAAGACCAGAAGAAAACAGCCAACCGTCTTTCTTGGATCCTGAGCCAAAAGCATCCGAGTCAATGAAAATATTTCTTATTGATGCCGTAGCCTCCAGAATGTATTGCCGGTGAGCTACTCTGACATTTGTATGGACCACGCTTTACTGGTTATTATCCCTGGCCCTTTATATTTACAGATGGAATAAAACATATGTAGAAAAACAGTTCTTCTTTGTTGTACATTTGTGCAGTGTCTAATATAGCCACAACAGCAGACTTTGAATGTTGTAATAATACTAAAGATAAAACRTAATCGTACTGGTCATGCAGAGTTCAGCTGTGGAGTTTTCTATCTGCAGTCATTGGCATCATGTTTTCAATCACACAAAATAAATTGTCATTTGCATTACTTAAGGTTCCTTATTAGCAATAAGAGTAGTTTAATTTTATTAGTGYCTGGGATAACAAATAGCTCAACAAYATTTTTAAATTAATATACAAAGTAGTCATGGGGATATGTTTACTGCTGACCTGCAGATAGTTCAGGGCTGAAATGCACCAGCATAAGAGCAGACAAGGACCAGGGGAGTAAAAAGGTGATAAACTGATCCTGAAATAATTGGTGCTAGTTTAAAGGTAAAAATACATACGTATATATGTACTTAATCAAGTGATGCCACATATCAAATTCATAATACAGCAAAGGGGTTTATATAAAAATAGGTTGGGTTTTAGAGGAAATAACAGCGCTTYGGTTAGATTTAG
Source organism: Amblyornis subalaris (assembly GCA_018881555.1). NCBI lineage: Eukaryota > Metazoa > Chordata > Aves > Passeriformes > Ptilonorhynchidae > Amblyornis > Amblyornis subalaris. The sequence goes on from JACAXG010000107.1 coordinate 1,978,211, forward strand.
GATTTTGTTGTTGTTGTCCTTTTTCTCAAGAAAACATAAACAATTACCCAACAAAACATCAAATTGTGGTAAGAGCAAACAGACCGAAGGAAGAAACTTTGTTATATAACACGACGAACCTGTGGTAACCATCCCCAGTGTGTGTTGTTTGCTGTGACTTACAGCTTTGCTTAAGCATTTTAAAGATTCTTGCAGGTCTTTTTCAAGCTGCCAGCTCTAGCCTAGGAATTATGGTAATGTGCCACTTCTGAGCCCTCGGCAGGATTTGCAACAGAGAAATCACATCAGCCTATGCTGATTAACAATTCCATTCCATCCAGAGATTTATATAAAAAAACTATCTTACATTTTGCTTTTTAATAAGAACGATCGCTATCTCAAATTGAGTCCCAGCAAATTTTAATAAAGGCCCAAGGTTGAGTGGCATTTTGCATGCTGATTTAGCTGTGATTGCTTGCTTTTGATGAGCACCAGCCGGGCATGTATAGCTTTCCTCAGAGCAGGTTTAAAGACCAGTAGTAAGGAAAAGGATAAAAATAAAAACTTCCAACTGAAATTCGAGGTCTTTTCTCTCTATGATTGATTACTGAATAAATACCTACACATATCTCTGCATTCAACCCACAAGTAATATTCCCTACAGCAAAACAGCTGTTTTAATGGCTTTTAATATACTCCACTGTCAAAATATGTTAAGTTTGAAGGCTGCAATTATTTAAAAAAAAAAAAGATATGATCAATCTATTTATCTACCTATCTTCATGACAACTCCTCGGTTTAATCAGCTGAGTATGGATCGGCATAAACCGATGCTTTTATTCTGTGTTTGTATGAGGGTCCTGGTGTAGCAGATTTTTTTGCCATTGTTTCGGGTAGCACCTTCAGGGCTCCGAATAATAGTGGCACATAGGTGTGATAAGGCGTCAGGTTTCTGTCGTTATGCAATAGAGACCGTCTCTGTCGGGGGCTGCTGAAAAGGAAGAAGAACAAATTGCCAGCGCACAAGCTTTTGTGGTCACATTTCCCCCTCTCTGTGTTTTGAGTAAAAATAGGCGTTGGAAATGTTTATTTGGAGAAAACCGTCTTCTGAAGATAGGAGGGAAAAAAGAGGTTGCACAAAACAGTTGAAGTCAGAGCTGGGTGGCAGTGTGTGTGTGTGTGTGTGTGTGTGTGTGTGTGTGTGTACACCTTATGAAAGCAGCAACGCCATAAAAGTGATCAGGTAAAGCATTCCATTTGTTTTGATTCAGCTCTTATGGTTTTTCTTTTTCATCCCTCTCAATAAATTGTATTTCAACTTCTCTCATTAAAATAGTAACCCTTTCTTGCTCCAACTTGGGGAACAACAGAGGCAAAAAACCCTTTCATATAGGAACCATCCATCATCATTAGAAATAATGATCCTCCCACACAGTAACTAGTGCAATGTACGTGAAGGAGCAACTAATTCCCACCCTGTTTCCTTTGCCTCTTTCTCTTTGAGGGATTGCAAATGATAATTTAAAGAAACAGTGTGTGAAAGACGCCTTCAGTCRCAGGAAAGCTATTTCCATCTTGTAAACTGGGAAATCGCGTTAGGTGAGACAAAAAGGATCCCGTATGATCTCAGTGGAGACATGGCCCTGTTTTACAGATTAATGTTCCATGTTGCCTTAGCACACACAGGGARCCATTTTTACTGAACTGTTTTTGTTTCATAGGGAGTAACAGAGGAAAAGATTTAGAAGTAGTGACCAGTCCAATGAGAGACAACTCCCAGTAACCTGCCTTTAACCTACCTGGTGCACATCACTTAAGCACATGCTTAAATCCAAGCATATAGAATAGTTTGGGCTGAAAAGCACCTTAAAGATCATCCAGTTTCAACACCCCTGCCATGGGCAGGAACACTTTCCACTGAGCCACGTTGCCAAGCCCCATCCAACATGGCCTAGAACACTTCCAGGCACGGGGCGTCCACAGYTTCTCTGTGCAACATCTTCCAGTGTCTCACCACTCACAAAGAATTTTCTTTTCACGTTTGATCTAAATCTACCCTTTTCCGTGTAAAGCTATTAAGCTGAAACCCACGTCATTTTAAGTGATCAGGGCCCTGCATGAAGGCACCCCTGTAGCTTCTCTCTCTGGTTTGTGAAGAGAAGAGCATATCCTGGAAGGGGGATTCTGGTATTAGGCATGACTAAAACCTCACTGGTGGTGCCCATCGAAGGGTTCTGTGGAGGCTGCCCTTCCTGAAGGACCTCAGTGCTTGCTGAGGACACCTGACAAAAAAGACTTGGGGGAATTTCAACACCCAAAAAAATCACAACCCCCAAGTCCCTCCTTCCACCATCTCACCGTGGAGATGCCTCAGCCCATCGTGTGCCTCCTGGCTCGGCTTGGGCAGCCCCAGTGTGATCCAGCACGGCAAAGCAAGGTGGCACCGGAGTCCCCTGAGGGATCCAGCGCTGGAGGAATGCTGGGAACACACCTGCCTCTCGCTCACAAGATCACACCCTTCAAGAATGCAGTCATAGTTGCTTTCTTCTTTTAAATGCAGCCGGCAGAGGAGGAGGCAGCAGTGACAGTGCCCTCTGCTCCTGTAATAACCTCAGGATTAAAGCACTCACCCAGGAAGTGGGACAGTGGGTCCTGGGCCCTCCTCAGCCCCAGGGGTTCAGAGTTCCCATTTCCCATGAAACCATCCTAAACTCTCAGTTATTGGGTGAGGGTGAGATCCCAGGCATGAGAAGGAGAAAGCATATATTTCCTTCCTCAAACTATGTCAATGAGTAGAGAGAAAGGAATGAAGGAGTCATGATACCCCAAGGTGACTTTCAAGCAGAGCACTTGTCCATATCCTAGGGATTAAAAAGAGGATTGTCTTAAATTTTAGTTTCCACTTTATTTTTAATGCTGCGTGAGTACATTGCACTACAGAGCTATGGTCTGAGATTTGAAGGATGTAGAGTGTATAATCAGTAGGAGAAAACACATTTTTCATTAAATGCCTGTCTGTCTGACTCACTCCCAAAATTTTCAGTCCCCCTTCCCAAATCCTCATACTGTGTCTAGATAAACAGATATCAGGCTGAAAGAAAAGGGGAAATGTCCCAGAAGCCCAGCACCTCTTTCTCCTCACAAAGGGTCGTGGGAATCTCTTCATCTTTCCTGCACAGTCCCACAGCTTGACCAAGGAATGCAGAAATGCTTTCTCCACCCAGCGTCACCTGCAGTCTTGTGGTTGGGGTACTCCCATGGCAATTGGGAAACGTAGGTTTGAACCTCCCAGGCAGAGGCAAACCCAAAACTTGTCTTGCTTTTCTTGGGCAAGTGGTTTTAACCACTGAACTACAACATAAATGCTGAGAGGCTCCTCCTTTTCCTTTGGTGACTGTGTTTTTTGAAGGGAGCAAAGCAAAACTGACTTTGCTTAGTCCTTTGAAGACCTGCTCAGATGAAGCCTGGGATCTACCTGTCCCAGCCATACTTCCCTGCAGCCCTGATTGGGGCACTTCCACTTTGTGTTTTCTTTCTTCGCCCTTTACTGCTCAGTGTGGGATTTTGGGAGTAATTTTCTAAAGTACTGAATGCACTTCACATACTGACATGAGGTCCTAACACCAAGTTGAATGTCTGTTCCACGCACATGTTCCCTAGGGTTAGGTATTGCCATGAGTTGTCCCATTTGGAATAAGCATTAAACACCCTGCCTAAAGTCCTGTGTTAACACCTTCTGCAAGGGACAGAACTTTCTCTTGTGGTGAATCTCGCAGGATTGCAAGCTTTCTTCTTCAGGTCATCCCTTCAGGAAAGTCCACAGAGCTAAAAACAGGCAGAGTAAACACAGGGCCTCTTCCAGCAGCATACCTCAACCCATGTGGATGACTTCAGCCAGCTCCAAGAACTGTTGGGAATGTAGTGCCTCCTATCCTGGTCTAGATCAGGCCTTAAGGACAGAGTTGAAACTTCAATAAAGGTTTTTATGAAGGAAGGAGGGATAACATACCACAACAGAGATGCCGTTTCAAAAAATTGAATGACTTAAGGCAGATACTCAGAAACCATAGAGGTGACTGTGGGATGGCCTGGATCCTCAAAATATTCTGCACCCTGGCTCAGACCCAGCTGGGCAATTCAGTGCAGAGTTCCTCTATGGCACATAACCAGCTTCAGTGGGACCACTCCTGCTTGCTGTCAAGAGTGGGTTTAAATGCACAGCTGGATGCAAGCCAGAACACTCAATACTTTGCCTAATTTAGCTTAAAAATATATAATAGTGCATAATGTCTGGCAGTGGATGCGTCAGAAGAGTGAAACTTCTTATCTGCCAGAATTTTTTACAATAATAATACCAACTTGTGACTTATCCCAGATGTTTACTTAGGGCAGAAAAGTGTCCTGAAATGCAAGTAAATATGTAGGTGTGAAATGAATTGATATAGTTTTCTTCATTTGAGGGAAAAATACATTTCTGATATCACTATATCACTCTCTCTCTTACTGCTGTAATATGCCATGGGAGAATAAGCCACCACTTTCCATTTCTTGTCTTTTGAAGTTAATTTCCGATCCTAACAGTAAATCAGAGTTCTGTAATCTTGCTGATACATTACAGGGGAATGAAAATTTAATTTTTAATGAGATCTTTACTTTAAAAAAAAAAACTTACAAAAACGAAGAAAGCTGTGTTCAATCAAAAGTGAGGCTTTGGCATGCGATGGCTAAGTTTAGAATGAAAAGTAACATCAAAGAGATGTCTTTTAGTTTAATTTCAAACAGCACATGCCACCTTGGAAGGGATAAATTCTGGAACATTTCTGTAAAATCTAGAAAATGCCATTTAAGCCTAAGGAAATCTAAATAATAAGCAAAATATAACACTCACTGGTGAGCGAACACAAGGGCATCAAACTCTGTGTGTGGTCATCAGGAAAAGTAGCAGGTACACATAATAATCACAAGATCATGGTCAGTATATCCAATTGAAGGACATTGTCTGAAAATCCCTGTGTGCATCTCTTCTGCTGCCTGATTTTCTATGGCGTTACTTGAACAGAATCCCAGAAATCTTTTTGTATTTGGCAAATCCCTCCTGCCACATATCATATATGGGCAGTTTGAGCATCCCGTGAGCTGTACAGTAGAAAAATAGCTGAGGTCATCCAGCAATTGGCAAAATGTGAATGCAAAATGATTCCTCAGTTGTGAAAACATGCAAAATTTCTAGTCCCAACCAGGGCCCTCCACACTGATGGCCACTTTGGCGTTTTCTGCAGGATCTGGTCCATATGTTTCGTGAAATAGATGGGTTCTGGCTGCAAAAAGAGCATGAAGAGAGATTCAGCTGGATAATTCTTAAAATCCATGAAAGTTGATGTGCCCTTGTAACAAATGGAAATTGTGAACGCCAGTTTGCACACAACAAATGTGACATTGTGCCTACTTCCCAAGAGTCAATTAAGGTCAGCAATCAGCTTTCATGGATGTTAGCTCTGACTCAAAACACTTTTCAAAAGAAAAAAAAAAAAACAAAACACCCAGCCCACTTCCCTTTGGTGTGACAACCATTTTTACAACAACATTTTCACAGTAGCATGAGCTCCTTCCTGTCATTTTTCAGGCTGAAGAAAGCAGCAGCCCTCAGGCAGGAACCCATGAAAAGTCACAAGCCATCCCAAAGCATCCAGACCACGACTCCTAAAAAAGTCCATTTGAAGAAGCAATTGGAGTTTGGACCTATTTGACTTCAATCCTTACATTTACTGGAAAATCCGCCTCATGTCAAGCTGAGCAGCAGTGTCAGAGAGACGCTGAAGAGTCCCCTCTGGAAGAATTATCCACTAAGCAGATAAAAACTAATGTCTGTGACAAACAACAACCTTTTGTCAAATCAGCACATTTTAAAGACCACATTTTTTCTCAGCCTAGGCCGCAGTTCCTATTTGTGCTTTCACACCATTGCTTTGAGACCTGATAAGATGCTATCAATGGGCCCTCTAAGTACCCACGGACCACTTTAAGGGGAATCACTGGGGCAATTACCATAAGCAGTGAAAGATATGGTATTTATTGATGGGAGATTAATATTGGCCACAATGCAATTGATTTTTTCCCTGCAGCTCTATTTTCAAGTTCTTACAGTATTTTGTGGCCTGCTGTGGTCTTTCAGGTTTCTTTATCTTTTAGATATGAATTTATTTTTAACTATCATTCTAATTGGTTGGAGTTCTTCCAAGAGTCTCCAATTTACTCTTAGCACTTTTGATATAAATTGCCCTGATTTAATTAATAAAAGGAATGATGAGTTGAAGAAGCTGGGGAGCAGGATCTTTGTGTTATCAAGTTTCGACATAAACATTCTAAATGTAGTAAGGCAGATCTTTTCCATCTAAGGCTGATGTTTCTGAAAGAGCCACAAAACTAAAAGCTAGACCTGATGAAAAGATTTAGGTGTGTGCAAGCTAGGTGCTGTAATGCCTGCATTTTGGGTGCTTGGGACTGCAAAAGAAACCCAAAACCCAGAGTTGGGCTACTCATCTCTCCTTGTGGAGGTGAAACACTTTTGGCTGAACACGGATCAGCCAAAAAAACTGAGTCATTGAGCAGCTTTAAGCCTTCCTGCAGAAACGTGGAGCRTGATGTGGAAAACAAAGGGGTGGGAGGAAGGGAAGACACAATTTTCCAACAAATTTTTTTCCCCTAAGTTCTTTCAAAGGCTACGAGGAGCCAAAACTTGGGATTTTTTTTTCCATGGGTAAGTGCATAAGGAGCTGAGTACAGTGTCAGATGGCTGCCAAGTAGTTGGAGCAACTACCCATGAAGTAGGCAAAGGGTTTTGTGCTTCCTCAACTAGAGGATGCTACATGTCCCTCCTTCCTTAGTCCCATGTGGGGTGACATCCTGCAAGGGCCGCTGAGACCTGTTCTTGGACCTCATGAGCAACAGAGGTCATAGAATCGTAGAATCATAGAATCATACAATCATAGAATCATGGAATGGTTTGGTTTGGAAGGGATCTTAAACATAATCTCATTCCAACACCCTGCAGTGCACAGGAACACCTTTCACTAGACCAAGTTGCTCAGGGTCCTGTACAACCTGGTCTTGAACACTGCCAGGAATGGGGTATCCACAAAACAGGGCTGGTTCCTGAGAGGGGACTGAAGATGTAGGCCACGGGTGTAGACACCTGTAATGGTGCTTAGACATTTGTGTCCTTTAGAAAGGGACTAAACTTTTTTCCTTACTAAAGCTTTGGAAATGCTGCTTTTACTTGCTCCTGGGAAGCCATAAATCAATATCAAGTAGGTCTTCAAGGATGAAATTACAGTAGATAAATTACTAATATGGGATGATTTTTGAGTGCCAAGAATTAGGCCTGATGTTCACTGCATGGTGCTAAATATATCTTAAAATAGGAGCTATCTGGCATACCTTTAGTAAAAAAAGAGTCTCCAAAACATTTTTTTAAATTAGACCTAAAAAGCAGAAATGTAGATATTAAAAGCTAAAACAAAAATACTTTTGTTGAATTGTTTGAGAAAGTGTTCTTTTTTAATTAGTATTTTAACACCTTTTAGCTTTGCTATCTAACAAATGTTGAGGGAAAAAAAAGTCTTGCTAAAGATATCTTCTAACAGATAAACCCATGAGTACTGAGAAGTTCCATAAAATGAAGGAAGATATTTTTTAAACTTAAAAAAGGGATTTATTAAAACAAAAAAGCTTAAATTCTTTTTTAAATAAAGAGGTATTTTCAGACTCACTTTAGAATTAAACAGAATCAAAACCAAAAGACAATTTTTTTTTTTTTTTTACTTTTCTTTTTTTTTTCCTTGCCTTTAAGTGTTTCTTCAGTTCTGCTTGTCTTTGAAAAACGCAAAACACTCTCTTGCCTGCCAAACAGCCCCTTGTGGCAAGCACAATGCCTTTGCTGGCCAACATGCGGACGTATAACTTCCCAACCTTGCATTCTTCGCAGACACAAAATTCCCATTGATTTCAGTGGGAGTTCTGCACAAAAGGATGGAGTCTTTGGGTTAATGCAAGACTATGAAAGGGGAGAAAGTGCTTACTGTACTGAGAATATGCATCTGAATTGGTTTTATCACAGCTGGCAGGGCAGTAAAAGAAGTTTATGCGCAATAAACAGCTCTTGTGGTTAGAGTGACGTTGTTCATTCCTAGCCTAGAATTTGGAAGGAGTTATTATTTAATAAAGTTTAATTTGATGAAGAGAATATTTTTAACGCCCCAAACGGCACTCTACGAAGATGACTGATAGGCCCAGCCCACTCACAGAAAGAAATGCAATTAATTGGTTTAATGAACTCACCACATTAATTAGCTAGTGTCTGTGCAGTTTCAGAATGCAACTGAATGGGCAAATCCTGGAGAAGTTGTGCTCTGAACTAATTCCCCCCAAAGGTCCCTTTGCACCTCTCCAGCTGTAGTGGACCATTACCAAAACGGTCAGGTGGGATGGACATAACACTTCCCTCATGTGTAGAGCTTGCAGTCAGAGGGGCAGCTCCATCCAGTCCCAAAAGGGAGAGGGGAGATGGTGGGAGATGGGCTAATGGCAGAAAAATGGGTATTCCTCGCATATGCCATAAACAGCAATTTTCTGCGTGTTGCGGACTGCAGAGTGCCTGTGAGCACTGGAATATAAGAGCTCAAATGTGGCTTTTCCAACCACCTGGCTTCCCCTTGGACAGGTCTGTTCCTGCCAGGACAGACCAAGGGACACACGCCAGCACATTTAAATGCAAGACATGACTCAGCGTGGCCAACCATGTCAACCCAGGTCTCAGTGTGTGCTCAGTGCTCGTTTTTGGGACAGGAACCCTTTGTCAGTGCACTCAGAGCTGGGTGGAATGGACCTTGCTCAGCGTGACCTTGACTCTGGCCCTAGGTGGAGAGGACAGGAATGGATGGAAAAGCATCCCATGGCTTCCCATGGAGGGAAAGGCAATGGATGCAAACGTTGAGCTGAAAAAGTGCAAGACCAGAGATAAATGAGGGTCTGCAATGAACCAGGCAGCAGATTTAACAGGTCAGTTTTTCCTCACCAGATCCAACCTCATCCCTGGAATACAGGAGCTGGGAATGGTTAAAAAATCCCTGGCTAAAATGGCACTAATGACATTTATGACCAGCTGCGATGAGGGCTACGTTAGCTAATGTCTGCAGGTTGTTGGGAGGTCATCTGATAAGCAGGTGCCATAAAACATATTTTAGTTCACTTCCTTTTTTAATCTCCCTGGTGCAAAGTATATTTAGAACAGGGAAACCCCATAGAAGCAGGACACTAATATGTGACACAACTCTGCAGCCTCTCAATATCCTACAATTTTATCAGGCRATCAAAGAGGAAGCAGTGAGCTGGGAGATGGAAGTACTGCTCATTCACCTCATTTGGCTGCCTCGTAGTGGGAGTTTTGCTTGTGTGAAGACTGACGGATCAAGGGGAAGAAGGAAAAAAAAAAAAGACACGCTCGGTGTTAAAGGGAAGCCTGTTTATGCCTATAAGTAAGAAAGCTTGCTCAAGAATAAGTTAACTCTTGCTAGAGGATTATACCTGTAATGCTGGCAATTCTGGCCTCTGCATGAGCTGTAATATCTACTTGCATTACCTCACAGGGTGTTATGGGCCTTAATTAATTAATGTTTGTAAAGCGCTTTGAAATCCTCGGATGAAAGGCACTATAGAAGTGCAAAGCAGTTATTAATATTAATATTGCATAAGTGGCTTGGCTCCCTTCGCACTGCAGAGCACACTAACTCCTGCAAGGGCTGCAGCCCTGAATCAGCAATCTTCACACCACCTCCCTTCTGCCTCCTCCTCTGATCTCTTTCTTTAGGACTTCCATGGGCTCTTGTCCATAAATCCCTAACAGCCCACTTATGGCTTCTCTCAAGCAGGAGTGAGAAGAGCACTATTCAGCCCATCACCCCAGCCTGGTCCTCTTCTGRGCAAAGAGCTGCAGGCTGAGCAGATCTTGGAGCGATTAAAATCTCTGCATTTGGGAGGTGGGACTTTACGGTTCTGGTTTTTCCCTTGAATACAAGACATTCAAAGTCCCACTTCTGCAATGCAGAGAAGAAAATGGTTGAATTTTGGTTTATTAGAGAAACATTGATATCAAATTGAGACCACTTTCAATTTTAGTCATAAGCAGAAAACAGTCAAGCCCCTTGTGCAATGCTGGTGCCACTAGAGATTTTTCCTCTTTTTAAAAGAAGTAAAAAAGTACTGAAATGTACAGGTTCTTTCCAAAAAGGTTCTTTTTCTGGTGAAAATTTCCCACCCAAAAGCCATAACAATACATGTAAATTGAGAGTCCTCCACCTCTCACAGGAAACATTAATGTGTTGGAAGAATGAATCCATGTAATAAATTACATGCATATTTTTGTTAGTTAGATTCTCATTTAATGGGCTGCACTGGTGAATAACAACTACAGAGGAAATTGAAAAGAAGGTAAATGTTACTTTATATACAAAGTCCATGAAACCATCACAAGATGAGTCAATTTAAGGTGATGGAGAAGCTCTAGGATGGATTTGGTCAGCATACATTCTGCCTAATTTGTCTTGAAATATTACCTCTGCGATGAACTCTGAATAATAATGGTAGTGAAATAACAAAAATTAATAATGATCATATCAAACATACTGAAGATAATCCCGTTCATGTTTACACATGAAGTTATGGGAGGTTATTTTTAACTTAGATGTGCAAAAATAAGCATTACTGTGAACAATTGAAAAAAAAAAAACGTTCTTATTAATTACAGAAAAACAGATATTTGATCGTCAGAACTGAACAGTTTTCCCACCAATGCACTAAGAGATCACAAACCAGATCCCCCTGCAGTAGCTGTACTGGCAGCCTATACCATTAGCACTAGTTTGTACTTGTTTATGTCAGCGAAGTAACATATAAGCTAAAAACAAATTGGGCTAATGCACTTCAGCAAAACTCTCCTTGACTTTGAAGGAAGTTTTATCTGCGTACAGAAGGCGAGCTTGACTCAGAAGTGAAAACAATACCCTGCCAGTTCCACGTATCTGCCTTCACAAAGGAGGCAGGGAGAGCTTCCCAAGCTCCTTACCACAAAGAGTATAACGTTTGCAGAGATTAGGAACTGCTGAAGGCAGCTTCAAATCTCAGTTTGTTACACGCTTTGCTGCAGTCTTGCTGTAAGGCAAAAAAAAAAAAAAAAAAAGGTGCTTCGTCTCACCGAGCGCATTTGCTGGAGCGAAGGAAACGGTGCGTAGGACGTTTTACCAAAAGGAGAGTAATCTGGCCCAGCCCAGGAGTCAGGGCACCCAGGTTTCTTTCTTGGCTCTGCCACTAACTCCTTACGTGGCCTTGGGCAAGCCGTGCAACCTTGAAAGCCCGCTCACCCCCAAAAATAAGGATGATTATAGGAATTAGAAGGCAATTCATTAATGCATTAATTAACAGGCGGTGGGATGTTAGAGACGGAGCTGTTCTGATTCACCCTGGCAGCCAGACAACTCCGGTCCTATCAGCACCACTGCAGGGGCTTCCCTCCCCGGTGAGACCCCGGGAGCAGGGCAGGGGGAGAGCACCAGCGAGGCGGGAAGGGAATTCAGCCTCCGCAACTTAGAGTTGCCCTTTTTTCTCAGGCAGAGGGAACCGAGAGAAGGGCACGGATCTCCATTGTTTGCAAAGAGCCCGTCCCATGAGACAGCTTGGGTTGAGATTTATTTTTGTTGCCATTTAAATTAAGTATATAGGCAATCCTGAGGCCGTTTGGACCAGATCCAGCGTGTGCAAGCACCATGTTTGGAACAGGGTGGGAACTCTTATTTGCGTTCAGACACAGAGGAAGCACTTTAAGCTGTGTCTGTAAGACAGATGCCAGGGACCTATACTGGAAGGTGCTGAGCAGGCACTGGTTAGCAGTGAATATGATTGCTCTCTATAAATACATCCTAGGGAGGGGAAGGTGGGCAAGAGCCATGGAGGGAAATGAGGTATTTAAGCAAAAGGACAATGTTGGCACGAGAACAAACTGGCTGTAAGGCTGGAAATTTGAAGATTTCTAAACATCAGAGGAGTGAAGTTCAGGAAAAACCTTCCATGAGAGAGGAGCAGGCACATAAAAACTGATTGAAACGCACTGGCAGTAGGTTAATGGCTGTGACCTAGGAGTTGGTTGCTAGCAAGACCAAGGGTGTGGTGGATTTCAGAGCACAGATTGACCCTTCCAGGAACAACTGGGAAGGGCTCTGAAGAGCTGGGCTTTGTTTTCCCACTAAGGCCACCAAAGTCAAGAGAGTTTCTTTGGGTTTACAGTAGACTGGAACTGGGCAGGATTTTGCTGGGCATGCCAAAGCCCTTTATCCAGACAATATTTTCTTACTCCAACAATGGTTTTGCTGCCACTGTTCAAGGGTCTTCCTGGGACAGGCAATAAATGCCAGGTTAAATGGAAACCGTGAGAAACATTGTCCCTGGGACATGAGGCCAAATGCTTTTTTTTTTTTCTGAGTGCAAAGCTTCACTTTGTTCTTGTTTACCAGAGGACTTAAACATGTGCTAAGCTGCTGATGTTATACCTGGGCTTTGCTTGTGGAAGGACAGGTTGTGCTATCAAAAAGCCTTTCTGCACCAGGAACACCATCCTGAAAGAGTGATGTAAAGACCAGGTTCCTCCTCTGTAGATGCCAAACAGCCTTCTGAAACCACTAGGAGAAGTCTAGATATGAAGACAGAATAACAGTAACAGCAGACCAAAAAATACGAACTCCAATCACGCATTTGTTATCATTTCTCAAGGGGATGCTGGTTTCATAGAAGTGCTGTCATCACTGGGAGAGGGGGGTGCTCAGCACCTCCTCAGAACGTATCCTCCAACAAATTAAGGGTCAGTGGGGATCTGCCAGAACAAAAGTGGACCCCATTCATTGGAATAAAGTGGTGATAGGTAGAGCTGGTAATCATCCCAGTGGTAACCAACTGGCTGGCACCACGGAGCAAACTTCCATAATAGCTTGAGTCTCATCACTCAAGCATTTGTATAGAAGACATAAAAGCAAGAGTTGTTTGCAATTTATTTTACACCCCAGTGCTGCTCTCAGAGCTCGCTCCCAGGGCTGCTCTCCCTTCAATGAAAAACGTTCCAGAGCAGTAATTCCCACTGGTTTTCCAGTTGAGACTGAAATGACTCCATCGGTGATGGTACACTGCCCTGTGCGTGGAGCCTGGTAATGTGAAATTGCTGTGCACTGCCTCTCTCTCCCAGCCACATTTATAATGCTTATTAGGAAAGCCAGCTGCTGCCAGGGCTGCTGTAACTCTCTTGTTGGTGTCTCTCTTGAATTGCCTTGGCTTGTGTTTCCTATTCAGGCACCCAAGGGCAAGGTTATGGGGTTCCCTCCTATTCAGCCATTACTATTATTATAGCTGTTATTATTGTTATTATTATTATTCATTACTAATATTAATTATGCAGCATGTGGTAGTGCCTAGGAGCCCCAAACCATGGCCTGGAACCGCAGTGCACCCAGCCCTTCACAGGCACTGAGCAGAAAGGTGTTCCCTGTCCCAGAGAAAGTGCATGAGCTTGTACTGGAGTAACAGAGTGAAGAATTTGCTACCTAGAGGCCAAATTCACCACGGCATGAAAAAATGTGCCTACCTTTAAATACGTCTTTACCCCGTGAAATACATCTGTTCAAGCTAGAGCAGAATTCACCCCCTTGAAGGGCAGAGATGGCATAAAGACAGAGTCTGGAGATGAGGGTTATAGATTTATTTGGTCCAGGACTAGAGATTTGGGTTGGTTTTTTCAAATCAGAAGTTTTATCGCTAGTGCTGCTGAAAGCAGCAGAAGTCCTGCAGCCCAGTGGCAGCGTGAATCTCATTGCATCCCTCAGAAAGTGAGAGTTCCTGGCTTTGTTGTATGAAACCTTAGGATCAGACAAAACAAATGACAGCACACTTCCAGCCCCACACTGGTGGGGAAATACTTTAAAGTCACATTGATCAAAGATGTAGAAAATGTCTAAAAAAACCCTAGATTTTTCTTATTTTCAAACTTATTTTTGGTATGGTTTAGTGGGCATGGTAATATCCAGTCGAAGCTCCCGTATTGCTTAAAAAGGTAAGGTGTACAATTAGTTTGGATTACTGCATTTCATTATTTCCTTAGGATTTAGTCTGTAACAATTAGACAATACACACTTTGCACGTAGGGTTACACAACGCTCCCTGACACCTGCGACGAGCCCAAGGAGCTGGATCCTGCCTGCCTCTGCAACAGCCCTGCTGCAGAAACTTGCCAAGTGACTTCACTTCTCTCTGCCTGTTTCCTCCTCTGTGAAACAGGGATGAGTGTAATTTATTGTAATTCCTTCGCAAATTGTTTTGAGGTCTGCTGAGCTCTACGATTTAAATGAGTGAGTGAAGTTTGACACAAGGAGGAGCAGAAAAGTGATGCTCGCAACAGCATGTTCTCATTTCCCTGCAACACTGACGCTTGTCCTGCAATATAACAACGTGACACTTCAAAACTTACTCTAAGTATTAATTTAATTATTACTTTAAAATAAAAGTGCCAGACACTTCAAGTAGGAGAAGTCTGTGTAGAAATGCCTCAAGGCCTAGGAAGCTTTCAGCTCTAGAAGCTGATGGTCACTTGAAAGGTACTTTGGCACCTGTTAATGAAGGGAGTGTGTGTTTTTACATCTTGCAGTGGTTTAAAGATTGTTTGTTTTTCTGCTTCTCTGGTGTGTACTTGAATATGTTTTCATGTGGAAATTGAGCTTTTCTGTTGGTTTTAGAAAGCTTTATGAGAATTGCAGATGAACAATATGATTCAAATTTTTTGATTACTTAGAAATAAAGAGCAACCCATTCTAAACAATCCTTGAAAGGGTGCACCTTGATCTAAGGGCAGATGAAGTCCACTGTTTCTGGCACTACCACTCACATGCTTAAAACCTGGCAACAGCTCACAGATTGCAAAGAAGAGGGTCAGCTCCTGAAAAAGCTGAGCCGTTGACCAGGTTACACTGATTTCCAGGTGTCAGGGTGTAGGTGAGAACACTTTATATTTGCCATAAAGACTTTATAGAGTAACCAACAACAACAACAGCAAAATCAAAACTAAACAGTCCTTTGAGCAGAGAATCTTGGCTATTTTCCCTCCTTTTTAGTGGATGAAAGTGATTATGAGTGAGAGGCAGTTTCAACTTAAACCCCTTCTCCTTTAGTTCCATGGAGCAATAAACACCTTTGGCTACAGGAATAATCAGTAAATAATGATAACAGCAAACGGAAAGGGGTATCCACTTACCTTACATGGAGATTGAAGTATCATGCTGAGCATGTTATAATGATAATTTTATCATTATTACAATAATATCCACTTTATAACCCAGAACCCCAGTAAGGGGCCTAATACTAAGCAAATCTCAAGTCTAAATAGAAAATTTAGTCTCTTTTGCCTTCCCACGTAGCCAACAGAGGAAGAAAGACTTATCTAGGAGACAAAATTACTCCTGCATCAAATCATAACTCCTGAAAGACCTGAGATTCATCAAGTGTCAACAGAGGTTTCAAAGCGAAGACAGCAGATATTATTTAACAGCTGGGAAAACCAAAGCACAGTAGGATGAGGGGCTATGCCTTTGTTCCCAGTCCTGGTGTCCCTAACCAACAGTGGTGTTGGGAACCACTGCATCTGGAGCCACAGATATCTTCTGATAAATTCATATAATGATAGAATCATTAAAGTTGGAAAAGACCTCCAAGATCATTGAGTCCAACCATTAACCCATCACTGCCAAGTCCGCTACTAAACCGTGTCCCTAAGTACCACATGTGCAAACTTTTTGGACACTTCCAGGGACAGTGATCCCATCACTTCCCAGGCAGCCTGTTTCAGTGTTTCACAACTCTTTCAGTGAAGAAATTCTTCCCAATATCCAATCTAAATGTCCCCAGTGCAACTTGAGGCCATTTTCTCTTGTGCTATTGCTTGTTACTTGRGAGAAGAGACCAGTTCCCCCCATATTACAACCTCCTTTTGGGGAGTTGTAGACAGCAATAAGGTCCCCCCGAGCCTCCTTTTTCCCAAACTAAACAACTCCAGTTTCCTCAGCCGCTCCTCATAAGATTTGTTCTTCAGACCCTCCATCAGCCTGGCAGCACTGAGTCCACCTCCCTCTCCCCACAGACATTGACTTTCAGGATAATGGGTGTTGTTGGATGTTCTTAGAAGGCTAATGCAGAATTTCCCAGCCAGGAAAGTTACTGGTGCATTAGCATGACCTAATTCTGTCCACATTGCATTCTGTGTAGTCACCTCAAAGAGCTGCAGCTGATGAAAGAATAGTGTAGGTGGTCTTGGTTCCCCCTTACAAATGCCATKGTTGAGTTCCTTCTTGGAAGCACAGCAAGCAGCCCAGCACAGTGGAATYATTGCACTAACAAAATTTAGGTGTCTATCTGTCCTGCCTGGTCTCTGCACTCAGTATTTAGCCAACAAAGAGAGAGACTTCTCCAAAAATTGTTTCTAATGTGAACAAGCCCAGAGAAAATCTCTTTTTGCAATGTTTGTAGACAGAGCATTAGGAGACCAACTGGATAACTTCAGTAGCTTAGCTGAGCACTTAGAGTTATGAGTTTCTATGAAGGAGAATCATAGATTTACAGGAAGAGTCCCCTCTCATTCAAAGAATTATTCCAAGCCACAGGYGGAGGCTGCTTCGTATCAATCCCCATCAGGATTCAAAACACTTCTAATGGCCAAAAAGCATTTGTTTCTCTGAGAGTAAAATCCTTCCATCTGAGATTCTTCTAATCAAACACGCTCTATAACAAAACTGAAAGGGTGTCTGAAAAGACCAAAAAGGGGAAAAAAACCCRACTCAAACCACAAGGAATGCACCGAAACCCAAACTACAGAAACCTCAAAAAGAGAACTAACAGCAACAGCATCACCCAAATTCCAGTTGCATCTCATTAGAGCTTTCCTACACGGGGACATGCAGGGAAGTGAAGGCAAGTCAACTAACTACAGGTGTGAAGTCAGTGCCCATAAATTAAAGCACATGTGCATGTTCTCATTTAGGATTAAAATGCCTTTAGTGCTTAATCCTCAGAGGAGGATTAAGCTACAGCAATGTAAGGCGACTTTATTCCTCAATGAGGGCATCCCCACAAGGGCTAAATGTTTTTAGCTGGTGTATGTTGACTTCACACTTTTGCTCCTTTACCTTCCTGAGGGTCCCTGAAAACACATGGCCAGGGAACACTTGGCTGCAAAGGGCCAGGAAAGGGGGGACCAAAGCTGGCTGAGGGGGGATCAGAGCTGGGCCCATGGTGAGGCCAGGCCAGGTTTGCTTTGCACAGCAAAGTCTGGCTATGGGAAGGACTTTCTTCTCAAATAGTTGTACACCCAACTGCATATTCACTTAAAACATGCTGGGTATTGGCATAATCCAAAGGGATTCCTTCTGTGCACTGCAGTGAAATTAATGTGGTTGCTCTAGTTTTGCTTTCTGAGTGTTGTGTTCTTCTTCTTTTCATGGTGCAGCCACCTCCGTTCAGATATAAATCACCTTACTCTGAAGAAGCATAGAATCATGGATTGGTTTGGGTTGGAACAGACCTTAAAGACCACCTAGTTCTAACACGCTGGCACAGGAAGGGACACCTTCCACTACACCAGGTTGCTCAAAGCCTGAGCTTGAACACCTTTGGGGATGAAGCATCCACAGCTCCTCTGGGTAACCTGTTCCACTGCCTCACCACCCTCACAGTCAAGAATTTCTTCCTAATATCTGATCTAAATCTACTTACTGTCAGTTTAAGGTCATATCCTCTTGTCCCATCACATGACTGTATAAGAAGTCCCTCTCCAGTTCTTTTTTAGCCTCTGTAGGCACTRGAAGGAGATATTAAGTCTCCCTGGAGCCTTCTCTTCTCCAGGCTGAACAGTCCCAACTCTCTCAGCCTGTCTCCACAGCAGAGATGTTCCAGACCTCTGAGCATCCTCACGGCCTTTTCTGGACCCACTCCATCAGGTCCACATCCTTCTCATGTTGGGAACCCCAGAGCTGGGTGCAGCACCGAGGGTGGGTCGTCACGAGAGCAGAGTAGAGGGGGAAAATCATCTCCCTCGACCTGCTGGTCACACTTCTTTTGATGCAGCCCAGGATATGGTAGAGCTTTCTGGGCTGTGAGCTCACATTGCTGGGTCATGTCAAGCTTCTCATCTATCAGCACCCACAAGTCAGGAGTGCTCTCAATCCCATTCTCTATCCGGCCTGTATTTGTGCTTGGGATTTCTCCAACACATGTGCAGGATCTTATACCATGAGAAAGAGAGCTATTTGACTTTCAGTCTTTCTTGTTTTGCTTTTCTTTCATTCCTCTCCCAAGAAATTGTGGAAGAAGATGGCTAATCCTAAATGTAATGTGGATCTGGAAGAGCTTTGGTAAGAGCAGTGCATATGGTGAAAACCTGAAAAGATTGCTAGAGGAAAGGGTAAAGACGACTGGCAGACACAAGAAGGAACTGAATTTGATAAGCCAGAAATTTCTTTCCACTCCCAGTACTGCAGCCTCACGGGAAAGCTGTGCACACTGAAAGTAGGTGGTTGGTTTCAACGCATGAAAACTGTGAGTGCTAAGGCCCACTCACTCAGTGATAACATCTTCTGCATTTCTCCTCCATTTCCACGGCATGCACAGCCTAATCTTAACCTGAGCCAAAGCAGTGAGTGGCCATCTGTAGCTTGGATGAAAATACAAACATTTCTCCTCATTTCCCAGGAGGAGAAACTCAGGCTCCCAGCAAGGAGAAAGAGCAGCACAAAGCTGCCACAGAAATCTGCAACAGGGACAGGAGAAAATCCTACTTTGTTTCCATTTCTGTGCCCAGTGCCAAACTGCCTCCTCACTACTGCAACAAATCGCACAAACAAGCTGGCTCCCAGCTCTCTGATGTCTGCTCAAAAACCAGAGCGGYGTGTCCCACCTCTGCTAATGCAAACAAGGAAACAACTGCGAGAAGGGAAGGACGGGTCTGAAGTGGGAGCTGTGGTGAGCAGGGGTAGTGGCTTTAACCACTGCCAGGCACCCAGCTGCAGTTCCCCACGGCCAGGGCAGGTCACAGCCAGGAAGGGACGTGCCCCGCGGCCGCCGCTTGCCACGCGCTGGTGCTCGATGGGAGCTGCTCTTGAGCCTGTCAGCTCCACTGCAAGGCAAACCAGGACCTCTCCCAGATCAAACAAACACCAATCCCTTCTTTCACAGCAGAGCAACCGCAGCTACGTCCCTCGGCTCCGCYGGGGAAGATTTCGGTTTTACCACACGCGCCCCATGCTGCGGGAGAACRGCAGATAAACCTTTCTGCCTGGGCAAGTGCTCCACTGAGCTCTGTCGGTGCTGCCTGCACGGCTGTGGCATGAGCAGGAAGGTTCTGACAGGTGGCTTTGCCGTGAGAAAGGTGGCACTCTCGTCCTGGCTACCTCACGCAAGCCTCATTTTGCCTCCTTGAAAACAAAGTTCCCTGACACGGGAGGGAAAAAGCACTTTCCTCTAGGTGGGGGTGGTATAGGCATGAAGAAACACCACTGGGAATTGCAATCCACACAATGGCCTGTGTGTTTGCTGGACAGGGAAYGCAGCTCCATCCCATATCCCTAAGTGCTCACCTGCAGCACCTGAATTACAAGACAGCCATCCTCACTACCACAGCAGAGGCATGGATGGTCCTTCAGTTCCCTCAATGTCTTCAAGAATCCTGGGATGCTACTTGCTCTCTCCTCAACCCTACTGGAAGTCAGGTATCCTTCCTTACATATGCAAAATTTTGCTGAAACTCATCTCTGCTGGAAGGGATTTGAGCTCTTCTGCCTGTTTTCGAGGCCCTGYTCTGGTGTGAGCTGAGGAGGAGCACAGTTTTGCTTCAGCAATGATACTCTGTCT
The DNA here is from genome assembly GCA_018881555.1 of Amblyornis subalaris. Classification (NCBI taxonomy): domain Eukaryota; kingdom Metazoa; phylum Chordata; class Aves; order Passeriformes; family Ptilonorhynchidae; genus Amblyornis; species Amblyornis subalaris. The sequence goes on from JACAXG010000107.1 coordinate 1,998,170, forward strand.
TCTTCTAGGGGAAGGGCAAATATAAATACAAATGGCAGCCACCAGGATGTAACAGGCCACTAAGGAACAAGGACAAGAAGAAGCAGTTCCTCCCAAAAGGAAGTTAAAGGCAACACAACTATTGAGCAAACCATCAACCTTACAACAAAACCTGTAGATGCAAYCATGTAGGGGTTTTTTCACATCAGGTTATTGTATATATAACTTTGTATATAGCACAACAACATCGAAAACAAAGACAGACAAAGCCAGGCACCCCGGATTCACGCACAGTGATGGCATCTCTGAGTTTTTAATTTCATCCCTCTCCACGTGTGGGACGTCCCAGTGCCACTTGGGTCTGGTRGTCGTTTACCACACTTATGCAGAGAACCAGGAGGAAGAGATGCAGACCACCTGCCACCATGGCCATCATCACCGGGATCTCCCACTGGCAGAGTGGAAATTCCAACAGTTTAATGTTTAATGACAGGGGAAACTGGAGTCTGCAGAACCTCGCAGCTGAGAACAAACACCGCACACAACCCACMTCCAGTTCTCCAGAGGCGGAAACAAGGCACAAATGGGCCATGCTGGTGCCAAGAATGTCCAGCACAACATCTAGTAAAAGCAACTGAAAAGATTGCAGAGACTTTCTGGAATGATCCATTAACATTTTTATGATGAAATGTAGGTGTGACAGGTCCGAACCATCTCCTCTCACCTCCTTAGTGTGGCAGCGGCTGAAACACCTGCGGACGCGATACTRCACATGGCAACACGCTCACTCTGCCAAGAGACACGAAACTGTGTTGATGGAAATATGAAAATAGCCACACCTTGAGCAGATCTGGGTTAAAATGGAKAAATTGTAGCTTTCAGTCTTCTTGCACGGAGAGTATTTACAATAGGGAGGGGGAAAAACTAGTGTGGAAGTTCATAGCCTCCTGTTGAGCTCTGTTCAGTCAGGAAGTCAGGTACACTGTGTGATGGCTGGCATCCCAAACACGGGGGAAGATGAGGGAAAGAAAGGAAAAAAAAAGTTGGGGTCTCTGGGTCTTTCATTTAGTTAAAAACAAGTTACTGGGCTCACTGGGAGGGTACTGAGGTGAGAAGCACCAGCCTGGGGTATAGAAGAACTTGTGCCAAAGTGTCTGAAGATCTATTTCAGCCATGAGATTCTGTGGCTGAGATTATGAGGCTGGGGTTTTGCCTCATCCTGTGGGGAAGGAAAATGAGAAAGAAGGCACAGATTTGGGTACTAGGCCCACTTGTGAGGATGCTGAGTGGCTGGGTGGGAATTGAGGAGACATGATGCTTCACCCAAGCTGGAGGGAAGAAGGGCGGTGGGGAGACAGAAGGAGGAGAGCTTATATAAGCAGAGAGCCCATTTTGTTTCCTTTCAGTTTCATTGCAATTAAAGCTCCTAATTGAAACCAGTTTTACCCAAGGTTTACTGTGGTGGTTGTTTTCTTTCTCTGCTGTTAAATGCAGGTGTTTCACATAGCAGGAAGTTGGCACGAAAGGGTAAATTTCCARAGCACTGCCTGTACCATTCATAAGTTAATGCCTGAAGAAATCAGCATTGTGAGAAGCCCAGCTGTGCAAGGGAGATGTCAGCTGGGAGAAGAGGACAGGGGAGAGAGGAAGAAGGGGTGGGGAAAGRGTGTTTGTCACAGCAGTGAAGGTSTGAGGAATGAAAGTCACAGAGTCACAGAATGGTTTGCACTGGAAGGGACCTTAGAGATCATGTCATTCCAACCCCCTTGCCATGGGCAAGGACAGTTTCCACTAGACCAGGTTGCTCCAAGCCCTGTCCAAGCTGGCCTTGGACATGTACTGGGATGTCAACTAGGGTCAGCCTTGATCTGTTGCAGCATATGACAGCCCACCCCAATCCTGCCTTAGGGCAGTACAGAGAAAATTTCTGCTAGGTTGCCATGGGGGCAGTTTGAAACCCCATCATTTTGTGTTGRACCTCTGCAGAGCAGAGCTGGCCCAGATGAAGGAGGACCTCCAGGGAGCTGTTTACCAGCCTGGAAGTGGGCTGCAACTCTGTACACGCCGCTTCACTGATGTGGAGTGAGTGAAACATGAACTGAAGCAATATTAAAATTGTAGTGTGCCTACAGAGCCATAGGGGTGTGTGTGATGCTTTGCAGACAAAKAAAACTCTGAAGAAAAAAATATACATATTTTAGCCTAAATAAAATGCCTTCACAGAGGCCTKTCACAGACTCTTTTCCCTCATCTTCCTCAGTATCTGAAATACAGTTTAGCAGTGCTTAGGGGTGGAGAAAATAGAGATATATTTATGGACAGTGAACCTGGCAAACCCCTTACMCAGCTGCTTGGGTTTACAGAGTGGATGAGGGAGAACAGGCGTTCCCAGCTCAGGAGAGGATGTGATGGTAATTTTGGATGTTACCATGGGGTAGGGTGAAACCAGCTCCATGTAACACCCTCCTCCAATTTTGACATTACTTACTCCTGGAGGGAAAAATAAGCCCTTGAGCTTGTGAAGCAGCTTTAGAGCTGGGACACAAGCTGTGGGGAGGTTTTTTGCTAATATTTTTCTGGCTGCTCAAAAATCAGTCCTGTGGATGTAAAGGGCTCTGGGCTGGAGATGTGAAAAAGCTCCTAATGGAGAAATCAGCTGGGTGCTCAGGCTCCATCCTGCTCTGCAGCTTATTTTACCTGTAGAGCCTTGGCCTGGAGGAAACATGGGTGTTGCAGACTGAGGTGGCTGTGATGCAGAGCCAGGGTCCAACATTCATCTCAGACAGACCAACAGCCGCACATCTCGGCCACTGGATCCACGCGCTCCTCCTCGAGAGACAAACAACAAACCATAAAAAGAACACTTTTGCTAGGAAATAGGTCGTCGAGCTTTGGGTTTTACCCACAAGGGCAATCATTTTCCTATCACACCACGGCTCTGTGCCCTGCGCCCATCCCAGCAGCTGCTCACGGGGCAGGGCCAGCCCCGGTTTCCCGGGCCGACCCGAGCATCGCATCCTGCAGCAGTGCACAGCCCTGGCTCGTCGTGTACCAATCACCCCCTGCTCGACTGAGCAGTGCCTTTCAGTTGCGTGCCCAGAGCCAGGCTAATGTGATAAAACCGTGTTTATATCACACACCATTCAGCCGTGCATCACTCAGGTGCTGTTTTCAGAGGAGCGGAGCCGTGTCACGGGGTTAACCACCAACGGAAGCTGAAGCTTCAACAGCCTTTATTAGCTCGAGAAGTGCTCCTAACCACACTCTTCCTATTTGCAGAAGAGGCATCTTCTTTCATGGGCCTCCTCTTGGGCTGTGGAGGTGATATTTACCAAATAAAAACTGTTGCTGCACCTGTGTAGTTCTCRTGTGGCTTTCACTACCTCCCAGGTTAACCCATTCCTCTCGGAGGCTGTTTTGGGGAGAATTCKTGACTGTCATTCTGGTTTGCAGGAGGGAGGATGGGGACAGAGCCTTCCTGGTGGCACCTCAGCTTGCTCCTTGTCTTTCTCGGCAAGGTGCTTGGCTGATTGGTGGTGGGCATGTGGGAGAGGGAATGGAAATGCCTTCAGACCTGCACCTCAAGGAGTTTCTCAGATGCCTTGACTGCTGGGATGTGAGGTGTACATAGGGGAAAGGCATAGAGGGGTGAAAATGTTTCTTTGGCATTATCACCCCACACGGGTCTGTGCATCACTGGGGTCCACCCCAGCCTCCTGTCAGGCATGTGCCAAGCTGAGGAGGTGAGGGAGGAGCAGGGTTTCGTGGAGGGAGTGTTTTGGGAGTGCCTTCCAAATTCATAAAGACATTAAGTAAACAACTTTGTGATTCCACTCATGTTTTCTTAGAGGCAGAACCCATCCTTATCTACATCGAGGTCCTTCACTCCTCATTCCTGCTTTGGTGCAGCTTTTGGAAGAAGAAGAAGAGGTGTGAGACAGACTGCTTTTTATCTAGCAGAGTTCAAATTGCTGCCTGCACACCAGCCCTGGAAGCTGTGTGGGCACAGCTCGGGTTGGCAGCAGGAGGAGGAGGAGACAGGACCAGAGTACACTGTCACCTATTACAGACACTTCCCCCAAGAATCCTGCCTCTATCAAGCTTCATATTATCCACCTAAACAGCAGTGGTGAATAAATTCCATGTGAAACTCTATAACTGGTTCTGTGCTGCTGGTCTCCAAAGATACATTCCATGGGAGAGGTTTCCCATATCCAAGGTGTCGTTGGGAAAATACCTTCAAGCAAAGCTTTTCTGACTGTGGGGTGCTGCCAGGTGATACCCCAGCTGCAGTAAAAGCCCTGCAGTGAAGCCTCTCCCCCTGCTGTGATTCTTCACACCCAAGGCTGTTGTTTTGTGCACACCAGATCAGCCCCACGAGAAGCACCTGGTAGGTGAAAATACACAGCAGGACAGGAGCTGCAGTGTTGTCTCCAGAGGCAAGAGGGACAAACCTGTCCCAGTAGCTTACCTGGGTCCAATAACCAGCTAGAGAAATTCAGAGAATAAAAAAACTCAAGGGCTACTGAACACAAAGGCAGCCCCTCTGGTTCAGATGCAAATTACTCACACCTGGGAGGGTGTTTGAGGAAGTATCACTGCATGAATATTCCCAGTTCTTTTCCAAGGTATCTGCTGTTTGCTGTTAGCTATAACACACTGCTCTTCCCCCCAGTACCCATTCCTCTCAGCTATATTGAGAGTCTTGTGTTCAACATACAAGGCTCAATGCCTCTGACCTGAGTTCCTTTCTGGCATAACCAGCACCTCAATTCTGTGTCACCATTTCAAGCAGAAAGGCTTTGAGACTATGGCGGTGATGATATCAAACACTCAAAAAGAGGGAATCCATCTCCTCACACTTTGAGATTACCCTAAGGACAGTGCGAAAATTTATCAATGGGCCATTCCGTGTTCTCTTTTATTTGCTTTCTGATTTAGAGCATTTAGGGAGCCACACCACTAAACTCATCTTCACCACTCTGAGAGATGGACATGAGCTCTTCCAAAAAATACAAACCAGCTTTTCTTCAGGAGTCATAGAAACTGGTGCTACTTATATCGACGGAAACGAGCATCAGGGAGGAAAAGGGCAGCCTGGATGTTGCTCCAAGCTGGTCAGATCCATTCCTTGAGGCCACCAAGGATAAACAAAGGCAAAAGTGTTTCTTGCAAGCAGTTCTCCCCTTTCTCCATAGTGGGTCTGAAGTCATCCCTGAACGAATGTTACAGTAAGAGAGGCAGGACTCTTAAATCAGTTTATGGTTCCTGTTTTCCTTCACCAGGTGACTAATTAGTCCCAGATGGGGCTAGTTACATTTCCCCTGTCGGGAAAGAAACCCTGTGGAAAATCCCTGTCCTCCAGAACTGGAAAGAGTGTAAGCTGCTTTACTGTGAGCAGCTCCTCTCTCTCCCCACCATCTCCTTCATCTTCCCTCTTTGTCCATAGCTGGACCAGGAAATCTCATTTTCTGTACCTCCCTCACCCTGAGTTATTCCACAAACACAAGCCTCCATGTCCAGTGATTAAAAAAAGGTCCTGCAAACATTAAATAAAAAATTTAAAATGAAAGATTTAATCTTGTTATTCAGGATTTTGTCTTGTGGCCAAGAGARCCTAAAGATGTGGAACCTCCAGTTGCTCTTTTTAACAAGTTACATCAGAAAAAACACTGTGCCACTTTGGGAAGCAAAGGGTGCTAATAAGTTATTGGAGAAAAACCACATGGCCAGATGCTGTTGCCTCAAGGCCCTGAGGGCAGATGTTACCAGCGAAGGTGTGACAGTACTCCAGCACTCCAAGACTATAAACAGAACCTTAAGCAACTCATTTAAGACAAATCACTTTAGAAATGAAGCCTTTACTTACTCATCGACATAAAACCTCCACTCTTTAATTGTCTATCTCATTCTGTGAAAGTGCATTGAAAATCTACCAACTTTATAAATAGAACTCAGTTAACAATCGCTTTGATGTCTAAGATGAAGTCCACATTGTTACTCCCCCTGTCTACCTGTCTGTTTTTTGAGATTGTCTCTGTTTAGACCAGCATTCCTGGGCTGGTAGTGAGATAGATGCAAATGAGGGATGATGAAAGATTAATTATTTTTCGTTGGAGGGAGTTTCTTACCAAGGTTTTCTATCTCACGAACATCCCAGCATAGAGAAGGGAGATTATAACATCAGGGGAAAAGCCAACTTCTCCCTGCTTCACTCTGAAAAACAAATCAGGTCTTTTAATCATGATCCCCATTTTCAACTGCTCCAGAACTTGAACATAGTCCTAATAATCTCCCAACTTTTTTCTGGGGTGTCTCATTCGGGTTCTGTAGGCACTCCAGTGCTGCTGGTTCAGGGTGGGGAGATCAGGGTAGCGCAAATCACTCACTWATCTCTGGTCCTGAGGTAATGGGCACACACAGAAGGTGGTCTGAATATGGCACCCAGATCTGCTCTGTCCCTTGCTGAACATCTCATCTCCTAAAAACTTGGACTTCTGTGACAATATTCAGAATCTGAGGCATCCAGATTTTACGTCAAAAACCTTACTGTGCCCTATTGAAAACCCAGCCCTAGAATGGTGCACCAGGTGGGATATGAGGGATACTGTGAAGAACTGGCTGTGCCAGACAGCTGAGAAAGAGCCCACCCACRTCTTGCCTGACTTAGACAAGTCACATCCATCCCTCATGTTCATAGTTCCTGAGGTTGCTTCCAAAATTCGATGTGTGGGACCTGAAAAACACCCATCGTGGAGGGGGTCTGAGCACAGATAAACCAGACCTGTTGCCAGTACACTGGAAGGTTAATTAAATGAATATGGCTTTCAGTAACTTCCAAGCTAAACAATTTGCCAAACTTGCTAAATATTGGAAGTGTTTTCCCTCTATTGGCTCCGTGCTCAGGCATCACAGGATGATTCGTTCCACCAATAATTCATGTACCTGCATGTTTTAATGACAACTGAAATACCCTGGCATTTCTGGGCTAGCATGTGTGCTATGATCTATGAGCCTACACTCCCTCTGCCTTCACTTTGAACTGAACTGCTTTATTAAGCAACCCCACTACCCACCACTGCAGAACGTGCCAGGACCTGTGAAGTTTTCTTGTACAGTGTTGCCTTTGAATCCCTTCCAAGACCCAACCAGTAGCACCAGTATTCAGACACCGTAGGATGATACCCACAGCCAATGAACTAAAACTTCCTTTGGGAATCTGTAGAAACCCAAGGAGCCTGTTTTGGTTTTTTTTTTAACAAAACCAATTGACGCACAATCTGCAGTCATTAGGACAGGCAGCTAGGAATGAGCATATCTGCAACAAAAATCTCAACACCTACCTGCTTCCCCAGGAGACAAAGTTGCCCATCCTGGAGGAGTAGGAACAGGGCACTCTGAAAAGAGGAATAGAGCAAAAAGTGGCTCTTCTGCCTTATCTGCACTGCACATGAAGCTGCCTCGGAAGCTTATTTCTGAGGATTTTTTTCTGATATTTACTCTTTTATTGTTACAAAGCGGGTAAGATACAGAGCCTTAGATATCCATGGTCAGATCCACGAACGAGCTCATGCATTTCAAGTGGTATTAGATATTCAAGCAGGAATTTGGAATGAGATTTAGTTCACAGATGAAGGTACCCAAACTCAGGTGTTTACGTGATGACCTGTGAAATCCCACTGCGGCTGGTGGGAAGMCAGCAGTGTTGTCAGCGAACTCTTAGAGTTTAATCAGCTCACCTTAAAGCAGGCATTTTTGTTTGGGCCACCAATCAGTTTTCTTGTTGGTWGTGACTTTACTTTCTAGGAGCTCCATCCTCCAGGCCACATACCAACACCTGGAGTAAAACCCTGGGATATCTACAACATTTGCACCAGATTATCAGAAATTRTTTGGGATTCATGGAAGACTTATGGTCTTCTGAGCCACAGCAAGAGGCAAGATATGTCCTAGAGCACCTCAAAGGACACTAATCACAGGCTACCCACGAAGGTGTTCACAGCACCAAGCCTGCCAGAGTCCAGGGAGCGCTTGGAAAATGCCCTCRGGCACCTGGTGTGATTCTTGGGGTTGTCCCGTGCAGGGCCAGGAGCTGGACTCGATGATCCTTGTGGGTCCCTTCCAACTCAGCATCTTCTATGATTCTGATACATGTGGAAAATGAATGGTGCGGAGAAGGCAAAACTCTTTAGCAACAAGGGGCAGAAAGAGTCTCTGTGGTTTGAGTGTAACCTTTTGACTCTCAGGCCTCTGAGTCTACCAGATGGATGGTCAGTACAGCGGTTAGACAGCCCTCTTGTACCTAAATACTGTTAAGATGAAATGGTACAACTGAAACTAAACAGAAAGTAAAGGAAAATAAAAGAAAAAAGCCCAACAGCCAACAGTCTACCTGCTTATCACTCTGATCTAATGTCCTCTCATCTTGGGATGAAAGGCCAAGGACAGCTTTGCTTCTCCTGACCACCAAACAATTGTTCTTTATGCATTTGTCTGCACATATGTATTTATTTGTACTACAGCACTTCATAGCAAACTAAGATGGCTCCTGGCCAAAACATGCAGTGTTTTTTGGTTTGGTCTCTGTGAACAGCTCCCAGAAATGTCTGGACTGACACAGAGAGAGCTTGGAGCAACCTGTACTGCTTGTGTTTTGCTGTGTCCCAGCAAACACGAAACAGGATGGAGACTTGGCAAGAGTCAGAAAAGGAGGATCTCTAGTGGTGCTTTAATGTCTACTGGGGTTGCTATGRGATCTCTTCTCTCTGTTTCCAGTTTCCTTTTTACCTGTTGGTTTTCCTAGAGAAAGCCAAGGATGTGCTCCGTGCCATGTCCCAGAGCGCTGATTCCCAGGTGCCAGCATGAGGAACCATCACTCCCTCTGGTCCCCGTGTCAAGGCTTCTTTCCTGTGCAAATAAATGCACACAGGCTCCTGTACGCTTCTGAGGCTCCTCCAGTATGGAATCATTATGTGGCCATGGCATGCATCCATCCCCAAGAGCCTAGAATTTCCCCTGAGTTCAGTAGTTTAAGCTCATATATAATCAGACCGGAAAAAAAATCCCAGGAACAGGTCTCACATAATGAATTAACATACAGCTTTCTCCTTCCAGCCAATACCCCCAAGCCACAGCATTCTAATTCCCTTCCTGTCCCACACTGGTACACTTATACCAGCAGGTCTGCTCTGGTAGGTGTGAGTGGGATAGGGAGAAGGTAAAGGATTTTATTACTTGTATTATTCCAAGATAATTAAGCAAGGCAATTTTGGGTGTAAGCAAGGACTAAGCCCCCTTTTATTGCTCTGACAGAGTAAAGAGGCCATAAAAGGCATTTAAATTACCATTACCCTCAACAGTAAAATTCAGAGTTAGTCCAAAAGAAATTCTATTAATTTCAGGCTCACTGACTTCAGTGGAGCCCTCAGTTTCACAACCTTGGAGAATATAACCCTATCAAAACAAAACTCTCTACCAAGCCATTGCCCAGAGAAGCCGTGGMTGCCCCATCCCTGGAAGTGTCCAAGGCCAGGTGGGATGGGGCTTGGATCCACCTGGTCTAGGGGAAGGTGTCCYTGCCCATGGCAGGAACTGGATGGTCTTTAAGGTCCCATCCAACCCCAACCATTCTGGAATTCTATGGTTCTGGGATTGCTGTTTGATTTGAAGCAAGCACAGAGAGGGGTCACTCAGACAAATGCCAGGAAGTGGCTGCAGTGCCAGCAATGARGTTTTTTTGTGTCTGCAGAGAGCAGAGACACCTCAAAGCCTCAGCTGTACGGGGAGGTGGTCTCCTTTCACCTGCCCTAACCATCGGCGTCTTCTCAGGTCGCTATTTTTGAATACACCCTTATAAACCCTGCCCCTCTCCTCAGCAAAAACCTCCCAGTGGGATTTGCAGATGCTCAGCATCAGGCCGGCTCCAAGTTTTCTTACAAGTCTAGTTCCTGCAGTTACTTGAGCAAGGATAGACTGTATCACTGAATCTTCAGCATTTCCTTTATCTGTTATTTAAAATGGTAAAGCTTACCAGGGAGATGAATACAGGAACAGAGGAGTTGAAAGCTTTTATATCAGTCCTGTGCAAACAAAGTTAATGTGTCTTCCTTGTGCACAAAGATTAACTGTGATTAAGTGATCCAATATGAAACAAGAAGACAGAAAAATAGAAAAGTGTTGCAGTGCTTAGCCATCCTTCTTAAAATAACTACCATTGTGTTAGGCTTAAAAGGCATTTGCTAAAGATTTTGTGAAGAATTAAGCTTATTTGTTATTCTTTTAAGATAGAAACAAGAGTAAAGGAAAAGCTGTTAGTCAACATTGTCTTAGAAGATAAAGGTTTCTAGATAAGAGCATATATGGGTCAATAGAAGCTTCAGTAAATATCTTTCTTGATTGACAGGTCTCTTGAGATTTTTTTAGCTGGTTTAATGTCACCTTTCTTTTTCTGTTTCTTTTTTTTTTTTTTTCTAGTCTTGCAGTCATATTAGCTGATGGGGACAAGCAAGTTATGTCACATTTATATTTGACCAGCAGTGACTCCGGGAAAAGAGTGAGAACTAACCTAAGGGCTGGTGTTTGCACCATGTCAGCCCAACTCAGGCATCTTATCAAGAGGCTCAATTAAATGAACGAGACAGAGTTGTTCCAGACACTTCTTTCAGATTATTTCAGGAGCTGGACTTTGATGATCCTTGCGGGTCCCTTCCAGCTCGCGATATTCTGTGATTGTCTCCATCAGAGGAGATTTTCTCTGATTTAGCTAAACTCATTTAAAATCATCCCTCAGAGCATGGGTAGAAAAGAGCTGTACATTGCAAACCCCAGGCTTTAGACTTGCTCGGGGGAGTGGGCATTGATGCTTTAAGCTGTTTGTCTGCAAGGYGTAACTGTCAGGTGCTAAAAACTGCAAACTTACCTAGAAGTCCTAAGGCAAAAAATAAAATTCAAAGATCTTTTCATTTTCCTTCTGTGGCTAAGGTTATTTTTTTTTTCAGTTTCCACTCAGACACAAAGATTAAAAACAACTTGCATCGAAGAGGTAAAAAGTAAAAAGAAAAAAGAAAAAAAAAAAAAAAAGAGGAGATTCTCAGATGATAAGCTTATTCCAGCAGCTGAGTATTTATAAGGTATTCAAAACAAAATAGGCTGAGCTGGGGCGTAGACATGTCTGTCCCCCTGGAAATAACACCTCACTCACCAAAGATGCCCTTTGACTTCAGTGTGGCTATCTGAGGAGTCGAGTGTTGCTCAAAGCCCTGATGCTCACCACCCCTGCAATACATCCAGCTGGGTGAGAAAGAAGCTGAGACCACAGTGCAGCATCCCTTGAATCTCGGTCTTAAACGATAGCCAYCCCCCGGAAGAGATTCCTGTGTTGAACAGTGAAAAAATAAATAGCTCTGCTTTGCATCAGGATGCCAGATTTTGGAGCGTTTGAAGCTTTTYGTGCCTCTGCAAGAGGTAGGAGAGAGCATGCAGACAGACAGACAGGAGGGCAGGGAGGAACAGAGGTTTGCCTACGGTGGAAAACTGTTTAACTTCACTGAATCACCAGCAAAAATCTTTTTTCTTAGGGACAGATTGAGACAGGAGTAAATATCTGAATTTTATTGGGTAACTTACCCCACCAAAATAAGTCTTTTTAAATGAAGCTGGGGATAGCTACTGAGCACCTACACCAGGAATTCCCAAGAGCTTTCAGCCGTGTCCCTGGGGCATTTTGGATGTGGCAGAGCTGGGTGCATTGGCAGAGGAGATGCCCATTTGTCTGGACATCTCCTCCAGCTCCAGCTGTGCTTCGGAGCCGGGTCCCAACCTGGGTCCCAGCAGGAATCTTGCTGAGAATCCCATGGTTTGTCGCCTTTCAGCAAACAGGTAAAGCACCAGGTCCTCTCCTTGGGTAAGGTCATCTACTGCACAGAGCTTGAGTGCTGTCTTTGGCTCTCACCATCCTGTCCTGATGGGTGAGAAACTGTGAAAACCACCGTAAGAACCACCAGGATGAAGCCCTGGGGCACTCAGCCAGCAAGGGACCCCAGAAATCTGACATCCACAGAACATAAAATGATGGATCAGTGTAGGAGAYGGATGGATGCTTCCAGTGTCTCATTCTAGACAAGCAGAGCAGTGTGAATCTCCTAGAAATGTTGTCCTTCCCACTTACCCCCTCACAGTCCCACAGCATCTCTTTCTGGGACCACCATAACCGTGACCCATGAGTGGGGACAGGGCCACAGCAGAAAGCTGCCCTGGGAGATGTTCTACCTGGGCAGCAAAGATGGAAAAGGGATTTCTCCTGGGAAAACAGACACAAACAGAAYGATTGATAAAAGCCTTTGAAATACACTGTTCAGTGAGGACAAACCTGGGGAGAAAAKATGTTTGATGAGACACACAAAACTTCCAGAAAAATATTAGCATGTTTCAACTCATACAATTTTCAATGGGAATTAGTGCCAAGTCTATGGAAGGAATTCAGGCATTAGCCTTCCCCACACATCCCACAGCTGGTGCTGGCTRCAGCCAGCTCATATGATTTGAAACTTGATTTATCCTCGGCGCAAAGTCCTGCTTAAAATTCAGTAACGCGTTTATTTATTTTCGGGCACAACCTATTTCCCCGGCCTGAAGACTGCCTGAGAGGCAACAGATAGTTCTGCCTTGAAATGTGATATGGCAAAAGCTGGGGCGATTTTGGCCTGTCTCAATATTGTGATCRCTGTCGGGAAGTAAAAGCCTTTCCCCCACAAGTTGCAGGGACAGTGTGTGTGGATGACCACGCGCCTTTCCGGACCCCTCACATCCATGCTGAGTAGGAGGGGTGCAGAGAAGAGCAGCATGGCATTTTAGGCCTGGCAAAACCCACAGACACCGTGAGAAGCTTGCTGAAGTAAGCACAAACTWGTGAGCCAACCCCACCCAGTCTGAAAATGCCTGAGAGGTGTGAACACCATGGAGAAGGTGGAACTGGCCTAAGGTAGGAGAAGAAATCAGTGGAGACAACGTGTGAGGTGAGTCTTGAGGGTCACAATCCACATCTAGACCCTCTTAGAGGAGGCAGTGGATATAATCTGGGATTCTGTGAATCTACCCAAGCATGCTCCTTGTGTGGCATGAGAGACCAAGACAGAGGGAATTGAAAAAAAAAAAACCACCCACCCAAGGTAGAAAAGAACAAGAACAGCACTTGGTGAAATGGTTATATTTTGCACAGCAAGAGCAACCAAGTGAAGGTGGTTGATTAGTTTCCTCATGCTCAAGTTACAGAGGATGTGCATGTGGACACACCAATAAGAGGATTCAGAGCTTCAGCTCAGGATTTTGCAGCTCAGACCTTTGTTTTCCAGAGCTTTCCACATCAGGCATCCTTCCCCAAAGTGGCCAGGTCTCCCCTAATGACAACACAGACCTCGATCACATTGAGGACAAACCGCTGAAATGACCCTATCACTGATAGATCGATGAAAGGAGAATAACAAAAGACCAATTTAAAGTTATTCTGGGCCAAAACTTGGTAGATGAGTGTTTGTCTCATGCATCTACCCTGGGTTTTCACCCTGAGACACTGTGCAGATCCAGGCAAAGCCTGGCTGGGTGCAGAGTATAACAGAGAGCAGCAAATCCAAGGTCTCCATCTCTGCGCTCCCACTCCCCTTCCTCCTCTTCCATTATTAGCAAATATCTGATTTCAAAATATCCCACTAGAAAATACCCTTTTAGATTGTGGGTTTTCATCTCCCCCTCCATGTTTTTTATTTTTAATTTTGCACTTTGCCACCACTTGTTGAGGGGACCTGGTTGTTTTGCTTCTCCCTGCTGTTTGTTTTCCCCTTTGCTTTTCACGTGGGGGAGGATGGCAGARGGTGGAAGCAACCGTGCTCACCATCAACAAACACAGGGCGCAGGGAGGTCAGCCCAGCAGCAGACTGGGTGTCTGAGATGGAACTTGAGGGGCAAGAACCAGAGTAAAAGTTCTTGGGGGTTCTTCACCATGGTGAGGGGGAAGCAAAAAACAATGCATTTTTTGTTTGGGTTTGGTTTCCTGTGGTCAGTCTCCATGTTAAAAAAAGAAAAAAAAAGTTAGTTTATGTGCATTTTCAAACTCCTGGAGACCTGAAATGCTGAGGTGTGTTTGGGAGATTTGAGTTTTTACGTGCAACAGAGATGTCATTAAGAAAAATAATATCCCTGGACAGGGAAGGCTGGAGGGGATGGAGAAAGGAGGGAGGTGGAAGAGGAGGAAAGCTGCTAAGCTAAGAAATGATGAGGTAATGATAACATAATTTCCTAAACTGGCTACTAATTAACCACAACTCTGGAGCTTAGTACTGTGAACTGACTGCATCATAACCCAAAAATCACTCAGAAAAAAAAAAAAAGGCAGCAACACATTTTTCAGTGACAGTGTTAGCCAAAAGAACTATTGCATTTTACAGCTTTTTTTCCCTCTTTTTTCTTTTTTTTTTTCCTCTCCCATACTTGTAGGTAACATGCCAAAATTTCTTGTGTGCACAGGAGAGAGGGCAAGGGCATTTTTYGGTGTGAAGTAAAACAACTAAAGCATGGGGGAAATTCCCTTTTGGTGCTGCTCTGGCAAAGCAGAGAGGTGAACAGTGCCCAAATCAGCCTGATGAGCAGTCCCAAAGTGTTTCTTACACGTGAGAGTAAGGAAGGGGGAAGCCAAGCACAAGCACCTTCCCTTGCCCAGCTCAGCCTCCTTTGTGCTTTGAGTCACCTGCGGTAGTCARGGCCACTGGGGTCAGCCTGGGAGGTCTCAGGAGGAAATACAGCATCCTGAACAGTGGCAAGGGTTTGGCCTGCAGCCCCTAATGTCCTACTGCCTTTTCCCATGCCAGCAAGATGTCTACATAAAATACTCCTTCCTTGGGAAGAGCTGTGTAAGAAGGCAGGAACCCCTTGGTCATTTATCAGGCATTACCTGCAGCCAGGTTTCTTTAGTGGAGGAAGAGGTCCAGTCTTCATCCTGCCCCCCACATCAATTCCAAATGCAAAAGGACATTTTTTCCTAGAGAATTACAATTGAATAAATCCAATTCTCAGACATAACAAGGTGCTGTGGAGCACAGCTTCAATGCAAAGCAATGCTGCAACACAAAGCAGCCAATGGCTCAGTAAAGTAAAAGGCCAATTAAAAAAAAAGCGTTAAATTTGCATGAAGCTGCAGATATTAACTTTCAAAAGCTGATGTGCATGTTGTGAGGTGAGAAGAAAGGAGGGAATGTCACCCAGGGCAGATCAGAATGGGAAGAGAAAAATACGTGCGCCAAAAGWTTCTCTTTTAGCGCTGGACCCCAAATAGTGGTAATGAAGTGTTGGTTGCTTCTGGAAACAGAGGTGTTGAGCTAAGGGAGAAGGGGAAATACTGAGCCAGGGACACGACAGCAGCAGCACCTCCAGGAGATGGGAGATGGACTGCTTGGGAGACTATGGAAAAAACAGCCAATATCCCAGCCAGGAGCCACAGAAAGCACAATTTTGGGGAGTGCGCCTGGGGACAGGTCAGGCCTTGGTGTTTTGGATACTGAGGGAAAGAAGGACCTCAAGTGTCAGTAGAGAGGGCTGAGCCTCTCTGTTCCTAACACTATCACATCATGCGTTGGACTTGTCCCCTTGCTTGCTGTTCTCACCATCTCTTTCTTCCACAGCACTGCTGAGGACCCAGGCTGGGGGCACAACAGCTTTTGGAAGGAGGTGGAGGCTAATGAGGAGGCTAAAGCCCTTTTCTTTCCCCTCTCCTTGTAAACCCACACGTGTGCATCCCAGCTGTGCTCACAGCCAGGGTTTTGACTGGAACCCTTCTCTTATGCGGTTGAATTTACCTGGATGGCAAATTTGGGAGTGCACAGATGAAATCAGCCTCATGCAGGGGAAAGTCACCTGTCATTACTGCACTTGAGCATGAGCTAACAAACCCTGCCAATCTTCACAGCTAAGAGATTTCCTCCCCATCACTCAGCACCAGCTGCAAAGGAGAGGGCACAGTGCTCCTGGCTCCAGCTCAACCTCCACTTTCCAAGTGCTACATCCTCCAGTTGAGGGATAATCCATCACATGTAGCATCCATTTCAAACTGCTGCTCGTGCCATGCTCTTCATACATTTAACATGAGCAAAATGAGGGCTCTCAGCTCAGGAGGGGATTGTCAGAGCAGGGGGGTTCAAGGAAGASGGACTGTGCAGCAGAGTTACTGAATAAAGAAAAAACAGGCTTGGTTTCTCTTTCTCACTTTCTATTTTGGTGAGTAATTGAAAGAAAAYGTTTCCATGCAGCAGGTCTCTTGAATTTAGCATTGCCATTGTGTCTGACAGTCAGAGCTGGTGTAGAGTCCTCTACCTTTACTAAATGACCTTTTTTCCTTTCACAGCTTCCACCCCCAGCCTCTGCCTTGTCAGACCCTCCCACCACCAGTGCTTTCAGCCTGACCCTCTCTCAGTCACACCTTTAGACCTCTCTTATTTATTCTGAAAGCTGATTTGGTGGTTTGGTCTCGTTTTTTTAAGATGGGGTAAATGTTTATCAGAGTATTTCTCCTTTTTCTTAAATATGAAAAGTGAAATGAAAAAAAGTTTTCACAAACAGAAGCTTCAGGCCCATCTTCATGTCATAGGAGAGCAGAAGATGACTAGTTTGCAGCTCAACCAAGGATTGCTCACTGAAAACAGGGATGGGATCCCTGGCTCTGGAAAATACTGGTTTGTATCAGCCTTGGGGGGTTCTTACCCAGAATGAGTCCTACCAAACCTCATAAACCTCACAGGAGCTTCATTTCTTTGCCTTCTGATCCATTTTCCCCTCTTGATTATAATCATCTCATTTGTTGCCATCCTGGCATCTCTCTTCTGCCCCAGCACCAGACACTGCCAGACACAACCCATGGGCACACCCAGTGCTGTCTTGTGTAGAGGGCTCTGGAGCAAAGCAGAGGCTTCAGCCTGTGCTGGAAACATCCTCCTCATACATCTGCCACCCACAGGCATTTCCACCACAGGCACAGTGCTCCCCTGTGGCTCAGGAAACGTGTGGATTGGTGACCAGGGCATTACTATGGGGTGTACAAAACCTGGGCTCGAAAATATGTTCAGTGAGTGACTTACATGTGCTCCTGTCATGGGCAGACACCCCTGAAACTCCTGCCAGGCAGAAGTCTGATGCATCTCTCTCCTCTTAAAAGGCAGAGAAGCACTTGTGTCCTTTTGAGGATCTGGATTCGTTTCCAGAAATTACTAACGTATTTAGGAACTACTGGGGCTAAACAGCTGAAATGAAGAGTGCTTTCATTTTAACATGTCTTTTGAAAAAGAAAGATCAAGATGATGTTTCCTGAAAACTTTACTTCTAAATTTTGAAATGTGAAATTCAACCAAACCAATTTGGCTTTTTTTTTTTTTTTTTTTTGGGGGGGGGGGGGGTTGTGGGAGCAGGTGAGTTGCTTGGGTTTGGGGTTTTTTTTCCCTAAAACCATCCGAATTTGAATGAATAAGTGAAAATTCGGGTCTTAATGTCTTACCAGATTTTATTCAAAGTCAGAGTTGAAACTGTCACAAGGTTGTATGAAATTCTCCCTRAAGACACATCACACTAAACCAGGCAGGCTCA
Source organism: Amblyornis subalaris (assembly GCA_018881555.1). Classification (NCBI taxonomy): domain Eukaryota; kingdom Metazoa; phylum Chordata; class Aves; order Passeriformes; family Ptilonorhynchidae; genus Amblyornis; species Amblyornis subalaris. The sequence goes on from JACAXG010000107.1 coordinate 2,015,768, forward strand.
CTCGAGCAGGATGCTGCCTCTGGTTCCTTTGACATCAGACAGTCCCGGCGAGAGATCAGGTCGTGTCTGAAGAAACTTTCCCCTAGTGACAGAGGACTCTTCCCATTATCCCACAGCGCTCGGGCGAAAGCTGTGATTCTTTCAGAACTATAATTCCTTCTCGAGCTTGGGAAGGAATTAGAACACCACTGAGGCAGCTACAAGCCACGTGCACCCCCCTGGTTGCCCGTTAAACAGCAGGAGGCTGCCACGGGGCCACCCAGCGCGTCAGTCACACCTCGTTCACAGGATGCCCTTTCAGCACCACTGTCCTCACTCCGACCCTTTCGCACCCGCCCGCAGCTCCCGTGACATTCACCATGTGCCCTCGTTCACATGCCTCACGCCGGSGTGTACATCATTCCCAGGGCCAGAAAACATTCCCGATTTAGCAGCATGATGAAATCTCTTGCCGCCGAGAACCACCTGACTCCCCCTTGCCCGAGAAATGGGAAGAGAAAATAAAATGTTTCGTACAGCTTCGCGCTTCATTTGGGGGAGGCAGAGCAGATGAAGGAGGTGCTCTGGCACTCATAAATAGGTTTTTTTTGCCTTTTTGCATCCGTCTGACTTTGGTAATACTCACRCAAACATAGCACAACCCTCCTTAGTGCAGTAAGACTAAAATCATAGCTTGTCTTGATTGGAGACTGCGTCTTAGCAGTGCCCAGCTCAGTCAGGGCTTGCATTTTAATTAGAAACTCTAATGGTGAAATAATATGAGAATAATCCCAGTAAGTGCTTTGCCTCTGGCAACTGGAGATAATACTGACATTTCAGGTGTTCCCTAGTCTGTATCCATTTTTTATTATTTTTTGTCCTACAGCATCAGCTACAGGTCCTTACACCTGATAGACAATATCCTCATAAAGAGCATGATAAGAGGAGTTCATTCCCCTGAAGAGGTATGGCCACGGGTGTGTATCTCATTGCCTACATTTTGGAAGGCAAATGGGCAGGGGGTGAGTCAGTGCAGGGAGCCCTGAAGGAGCTTTTTTCTCTTGCAGAAAGCCCAGGCCCCCAAATCCGGATCAATGCTGTGTGGCAGGGGGGTCCTGCTCTCCAAGGAAAGACCGCTCTGTTCAACACTGTTATACAGCCTGGACGAAAAGGAAATCTTTTTTTCTCAAATCTTTGGACCTACGTTTGAGCTGGTTTTGGATAAGAATTAGTGCAGTGGGGTTTTGGAGGCCAATTTGGACCATAGGAGACATCCTGAAATCACCAGTAAAAACCAGTTATCCTCTGCTGTACTGAAAGCACTACTGGGATATTTTAAAAATATTGAGGTTTCTTCTTGGGTCTGATATATTTAAATACTACTTTTAAGGCATTTCATCTTTTTGAACCCAAAGGCTAAGTCTAACTTCCAATGGAGTGCATTATTAGTGGAGTCAAATCCACAGTAAGGGCAGTTGTGAGATGCAACTGCATGAGACTACAAAGCAGGAAAAACACTCATGTAAGGATTTAAATGAYATCTGACCCACTTTCCTTAGCACACAAAATTATTACGGTTTTGAGTTTGGATATGATAACGCTGGAAATCAGATCTGAGTATCCAGCTGGAAAAATTTGGGGGAAAAAAGGGGGGAAAAAAGCTAGGAAACAATGTCTACAGATACAGTTAAAGCAGTTGCACAAAAATACTATTCTTCTCTGGCTTAGGCCAGTCCTCTCTGCCAGTAAACCGGGCAGGATTGTGGTTTAACAGTTTTGCAGATGCTGTGAGATGGAGAAAGAACAAGCGGCTCCTAAGGCATTTGCACTGGTGGCCTTGTCCCTCTGTGTGTCTCTTTTTCTCTGACCTGTTAACCAGAGCCCACAGTAAAAGAAGAAGAAGAAGAACAGAGAAGTACAGAAGTGAAGATGATTCATCAGTACCTGGGCACAGAGGTTGTGATGAACAACGTGGAGGGAGTCTAAAATTAAGTTCTGTGAAGTAAGAGTGAAAACCAGCCCGAGTGGGGTGGCCTGGTTAAAAGCTCTTTGCTCTGCAGTTTGGGCTCATGGGTATCACGGGGGTCACAAGTAGTTCCCAGCTCCCTGGCAGTCCTGATTTATGCTCCCAATGTGCAGTTTCTGATGGATTTGTCCACCAAAACCACAGGTTTCTGAAGGCCCCCTGAGTGCTGGCTGACTGTTAGCTAAGCACACTGCTTCCTTTGAAGGTGCCAAACTGAACTAAAAGTAGTTAAAGACACAGGAAATGTTTCCTTTTTCCATTTAGGAGRTTGTTGTCCCTGCCCCGGGGATGTTATATGAGCATGAGTGGGAGGGGCCCAGACCCACAGCGCAGGAGAAGAGTTAAATACCCCTGGAGCTGGCGAAGCGTCCTGCTTCCCATTCCAGCCAGGCGCTCCCTGTAATCTGTCATCTGTCCACTGCCTGCGATGGACCAGCATCATTAGGTACATGAAAGGGGAAAACAAACATGCCCAAAACCCAAGGAAACAAAGCAAACAGGATGCATGCTCTAGTGGTTATAAGGCAAGCGCTGAGCAGTCAGGAGAGCTGGCTTCTCTCTCAGGCTGGGGCACTGTTACTCTTGGTTAGCATCTCCTCCCTGTGCCTCAGTTTACCCAGCTATAACAAGGGGATGTTTACCCCTCCCTGAATACATTAGGAGGGCTCCAAAACACCCACAGCCTAATCAGTGTTACAGGTTATTCCAGCCTTGGCAACCTGGGAAAAATCAAAGCTGATTTATACAGTCGAATCATTGCTGGCACTGACAAACTGGTAGAGACAGTCCTGTCAAGCATCATATTTGAAACACAAGGTTTATACCATTCGTTCCTGTSATTTTTTTTTTTTCTTTCCATGCAATGGGAGATATGTATTGCATACAGTGATATCCCCTCTGTGCGTGCCAAAATGAATAATGCCAGGGAGTTCCAGCCCCAGGGAAAGGCCACGGCGGAGCTTCCCATAGGTCTGCTGCCAGTGGAACCCCAATGCAGAGGAGATTGGTTGGGAGATGTTTTCACAGCTGCAGTTTCCCAGTACAGATCTTGCCTGGCTTTGTCCCCTGTGTCACTAAACCTGACACGATGCTCCTCACACATGGGAGATACCATCAAACYGCGCTAACAGCGATGGCAGAGGGGAGACCACTTCTGCACATCTCTSTTGGTTAGGCCCGGGATTTTTGCTTGCATTGGTTTTGCTCACACCTTCTAACCAAGAACGCTCAGTCAGCAACATTTCTTGAAAGTCCAAACCAAGAATAGTGTCTGCACAAGTTTGCCAACACGCCTGCAACAGTCACGCATCACCCTATTCCTACGTGTGACAAACCCAGCAGCACCYGCAAACATTCCATTTCTCCTTCAAGCATATTGTGAATTCCAGCCCTAAACCTTACCTTTTTACACCTCTCTGAACCTCTGACCTCTCTGGAGCATTTCGGTAGGGATCCAAGGGGTTAATTTGGCGTTTATAATCTCAAAATGAATAGGCTTCTTTACAGAGATCTCTTCTTGGTATGCTCTTAGCATCAGGGCAAAATATTTTTCTCTTGGCCATCCCTACAGGTCACCCAGAAAAGAGGTGGAGTCTCCATCGCTGGAATAGTTAAAAGATGTGTAGATGTGGCAYTTGGGGACAYGATTTAGTGCTGGCTTTGGCAGTGTTGGGTTAATGGTTGCACTCAATTATCTTAAGGGSCTTTTCCAAACYAAATGATTCTGTGATTCTAAACTGACAATTATAGACTTGTATAAATTTTATTAGAAGARGCCTATGCTGTCTGTGGAAAAAAGGAAAATTTGTCATGAATCTGAAAACCTTCAAGTTTGCCGCACAAACTYTGAAAACATCCCATCTAAAACCCAAGAATTTCAGTTTTCAGCATTTTCCCTCCTTTTTTTAACAGCAGGAAGATATTTTCCATAGAAAACAAAGCAATAAAAAACAACCCACTTCCAGAGAAAATTCAATCACACATGACTGGAGCTGCACAGCACTCATAATGTATAAGGTACTCAAGGTACATGARGTACAGATATTAATGCCTGCCTTTATTCAGGTGTTTAGGATCTTCACTGCCTGAGGCAGAGGTCCAAATAGCCACTGGAAAACCCTATTTTTTCTTTGCTTTCTTACTGGGAAGACATTCACTTTTAAGAAAAGCCTGGAGATCCCACGATCCAGCCCCTCACTCATAGCAGGGCCATCCTTGAAGCTTGATTAAATMGCTTAGTGCCTCATCTGGTTGAATTTCGGATATTTCCAAGGATGGAGACTTCAGAGCCTGTACAGGGCTCTGTTCCACTGTTTCACCACTCTCAAGGTAAAGAAAAAAAGTCCACAATATCTTCTTCTCTTGTCTGTTGTCTTAGTTCTGTTGCTGTGCACTCTGAGAAGAGTTTGATTTGGTGTTTTCTACACCCCTTGTTGCAAAACCCAATCTCAAAAGCAATCTTGAATTTTCTCATGTTAAAACTGAGCCAACCCAGAACTCTCAGCTTCTTTTATGCTAAGTGCTCCTATCTCCAGCCATCTTGGTGACCTTCCACTGGGCTTCTTCCAGTAGGTCCATCAAAAGTTTGATATTTATTRTTAGAGAATATAAATTCCCTGCTAACCATCCTCTTGCTGTATAACCTAGAAGTCCTAGACAYTCTGGGCAGTTCCTTACACCCGTGCAGGATGAGCACAGGCCTTAATGATGAAGATATCCAAGGAATAGTTTCATTCAGAACAGCAACTGCACATTGATTTACACTTGACTTCACAGCATTTCTTTAATGAACTCTGTGTAGACTGRTAACTGTTAAGGCTCAGAAATCTTTGGATCAAAGGCCTCATAGAGGTGACTGCAATGCTGTTCCTAGAAYACAATCTCTCCTGCTGCTGGTTAACAGTCCAGCACGGTGTTGCCCTTGCTGAAATGCTTTCTGAGAAGTCCAGGTGGCGTGATTTTTTTCTCAGAAAAGGAGGTGGAAGTAAACAAGCAGTGGCGTCAACACACAGATCACCTGGCATRGAAAGTGGAAGCAGAGGGCTGTAAAAAGCAGGCTTGGTAATTATATCGTCATTTTACTGCTAGTAAAAAAATGGGAAGGGAGAAAAATTTTTAAAAGGTGTCTCCCCTAGAATGAAAAACTGGGCCTACTTGCCCACCTAAAAGGTAATAATAGCCATTCTGGGAGTGCTAAACTCTTTGAACTGTGTCTAAGTACCACTTCTGTTTATTTTAAGGAAGGAAACTGTCAGGTTCTGTTTGTTCGTAGTGAGCCATCCACAATGTGCTTGATGCATTCAGGACTAGTAAAATAGTGGTACATCAAGTATAGGAAACAAGAGGTTTATCGTGGGATTAGTCTTCCAGAGATAAAAGTAATCACAGAGTTGCTCAGGACTTCTTGTTTGCTGTGAAACTTGACTACAGGAGGTGATGGGTCTTTTCTTTTACAGCTTTTTCTGGCTGAGGAGGGAGGGAAGTGGGGTTAAAATAAAAACCGTTCATCTCTCCCTTATTTTGTTCTTCCCCATCATTTGGTACTTTGCAAAGGGGCAACTTTTTTTTAAGGGATCAGGTTTCTACCTTGCAACAAATCCCAGTCATGATTTTTATGGGCTAATTGCATTCCTGAACAGGTCATGAACTCTGGTCTGTTTTATTTCTATTCCTGATTTTAATTTTAATTTTTGAAAAAATAGTAAAAGAAAAGTTAACTGATGCAAAGACTATGCTTTTACTTGCAGTGCTTGTGTTATGGGGCCAGTAGTTTACTCTTTCAGACAATTGTGTTTTATAAAACAACTGGGTCAGCCTATTAGCTCATCATCTTGTGCCAGGGTTCCTTTACCTAAAAGAAAATTGGTTTTGGTGGAGTTTTAAACTTTAAAGCGCAGTGACAAAGTTTCTCAGGGATACCATCCGCTAGTCAGATCATTCTTCCACAATTCATTTATATCTATTTTCTTTGAGCTGCTGTATTGTACAGCAGACATATCAAAACTCTGGGAAAACACTGTCTTATGGAATGTGGATGGATCTCCAGTCAGTGCAGGGCTGTAGCATGAAGCTTTGGACTATCCAGACACGTCGGTGAGGGTGGGATATGCCTGGTCTAATTTCATAGAGCCAGCAGAGAGAAGAAAAGACTAAAGAGGGGGAATTAGGCTGACCTGGCTTGAGCCCTTTCTCTGGGATTTCATACAGTCTGACCCATGACTGAAGCATGGATCTGGAGGGATGAGTTGTTCTAGCTGTCTGTTCCACCACCAGCACACTGTAGTGGTTGAGACAAACCCAGATTTCCCACCACCTGGAAAAGGATGCTTCAGAATTCACTGCGAGCTCTCTGGCACAGGATGCCCCTTACAGGGAAGTTCTGAAACAAAATCATCGGTCCAAAACAGAGACAACGAAATAAGAGATAATAAGAAAAAAAGAAACAATTTTTCCGTTTTGTACTGGTAAGTGTCAGAGTACCATASAGTTCTAGTTATGCTTGCCAGAGGTGTTAGGTCATAGGTTGGACTTGTTCTGGGCTGATCTCAAAGGTCTTTTCCAGCCTAGTTGATTTTGTGGTTCTGTGACTGAAGCTTCCCCTGTTTTGCATTGGTCCTTTCAACTCTGAAATCTGCTGATCAGGAACTGCCTATATAATGATTATTTTTGTCAGCAAGTCCTGAACACAGCGAGCACAACAATACTGTACAACACAGTAATGACRAAATTACATTAATTCAGATAAATTATATGTGGGATTAATCTGTCTCACCTATGTTGAAATGACCAGCACAGAAGCCTACCTCCAGGTGAATATTTGGGATATCATTATAGCCTGATAAGATCTAATCGTTGGAGGAAAACATCTGATTTCTTCACTTTTGAAGAAGATAAATCACACCCTGGTCTCTATTAACGCAGTTTCCATTTACTAGCAAGGGATCCAAGGTGATTTGTTCAAGTTTGGATCTCAACTTTATAGATGAGCACTTTTCATCAGGTAGCACCCACATTTAGGCACACAGGGTAGTAAGGGATATAAAGTTCACCCATTCTGTCTCCACATCCTTTGCATAACTTTTAAAACTTCTGCTTGGAGTAAATTTCAAAGCAYCTGTGAGAGGTATGAAAAAAGGAGCTAAAGTTGTGGCTCTGCTCACCCCATGATCCAGCCAAGTGAGTGGAATTGGTGTGGATGATGACRAGGGTAAATGCCCTGGATAAAGGAGTGCAGTGGCTTATCTCTCTCTGCAGAAGAAATATAGAGGAAACAGGATGTTCCAACAAAATTCTGCTAAATATTGACCTAGATACCTGGCAAAAACCTTGTCCATGCTCAGAGACCTGTGAAAGGTCCTTAAGGCAAATATTTTTTCAAGTCCTTGTCCAGCACATAGAAATTATTTGCCTGACAATAAATGCTTTTTAACATTTGTGCAAAACCAAAACAAACCAGGGCTAAGCACTCCCATAAATCACTATGAGTAAGTTGTCTCCTTCCAATTCTGTGAACACAAGGGGAAAAAATGCTAAAGGTGTAACGTTGGCCAAACAATGAGTTAAAGACATAAATGGAATAAAGCAGTGAATCCAAAGCCAAATTCATTTTCAGACAGTCAGATCCCAACGAGAAAGGGATTATTATGATTTCAGACATTCACATTATGAAATAGTAAATTCTTGCAATCTCCTCATCTCTGACAAAAGACAGACAAGAGAGGTAAGACAGACGATTCAACAAACCTCACAACTGAGGCATCTTCTGCTCCCCACAGTCCCTCTTTGCAAAAGGATCCAACACTTGTATGACTGGTGGTACAGCAGCAGTGCAGTTTTCTGTTTAGAGAGAACTGCAAAGTTTACTTTGAGAAGACCTCAAAATTGCAAAATGAAAAATATTTCACACCAGCTGACAGACGTTTTAGACTTTATTTTGTGCTGCAATGAAAAAAAGATAAAAAAAAAGATAAAAAAAAAGAAAAAAAGAAAGAAAAAAAAAAGAAAATATTTTTAAAACCTGTTTTGCAATTTTTTTGGTGTGTTGACATTTGTACTGTTCTCTCTACTCCAGGGTATGATCAGGTGAATAAATTTCCATAATCTGTGCTATGGGCTGTCTTGTCATACTCCAAATCAGCGAGYTCAGATTTTTTTTAGCATTGTTTAAAAACGAGCTCTATTTGTAATTCGTATTCTGTGAATAATCACATGAAAAGCAACTAGGTGGCCAAAGGTGAGGTCCTGTGTTCTGTGGATGGATGAACAATGCCTAATTGTAAGGTAGTTTAYAGTATGAATTCCAAGTTCCTCTCCCATGCTGGGAAAAAGGCCACTGTGCCAGYTCCATCACACTTTTCCAGCAAGGTGCCTCACCACAGGCGTAGTCTGCTCCATCCTCCACATTAGTGCTTTCTTTTGATTTTAACCATCACCATTTTCCCTTCTTATTGTCCAGAGGTCGTTTTTCTACCAGTTATCACAGAGAATAGACACAATCTTCCAGCATCACACACAAAATCAGATTTTTTTTTGGCTGTTCCTCTACCACAAAGGCTTGTGAGTGCAGGTGACCAAGCTCCTCACYGCCTCATCCCTGAAAAACCGCTTTTCCTTCGGTCCTCTGGGAACACTAAGGAAGCCATCCACGGTGAAATTTAGATGGAAATATTTATGTTAAGTAGATTATTTCCAGCCAAACAATCAACGTATTCAGGTCATGCCTGTCTGCTTCAGGGAAAGCAACAGTTCTGCAAGAGAAGGGAAATCAGGAGAGGGAACAAAAAAAAAAAAACCCACCCGTCTGCTGAATCGAAAGCCAAAGACGGGCCTGGTCCTTCCCTTCAGAGGCCTGAAAGAGAATGAAGGGAAAGTCTGAGACTTCCTGCCTTTGTAATGAGTTTACTAATTAAATGTTAATTGTGGGCCTCAACTGACCAACATTTAAATGAGGCCTCGGAGCCAGGAATTGGGCTATTGTGGTTGAATTGTTTATACGGACAGGAAAATGGCTCTCTAAACAGCGGATTCCTGCGCGCTGGCCAAGCTCTGGAGGAAGCTTCACGTGGAGCRCTCCTGGGGGTCGTGCCCGAGGACTGCTCCCGCAGAGCTGCTCCAGCCTGAGCCAGGGAGGGATCACACATTCTCCTGGATGCTTCTGGCTTCCTCCTTTCCTACGACAAGGGTGGCTTTGACGGGGACATTGCGCGGACGAGCGATGTCGGTGCACYGAGGGGTGCGTTTCTCTAACGCAGACAGGAGGTTCCCCACCTCATGYGCCGTGGGTGGTGATTAGAGGATATTTGTGCCTTAAACTGAGATTAGAAGTGGTTTGTGGCAGGAACTCTCGTTTTTTCATCTGTGTTTAGAGCAAAAAGCAACAGTATGGGACTGTGCCTCAAGGCTGGTGCTCACAGTCACCACYGCCGTACAAAAGCCCTCATGCTTTAATGCTTCCCTCCTTTCTTTACTCTTCTTGATAGTGTCCACATGTTCAGATTGGCTGTCGAAACATGTTACAGTCTGGTCTGTGGGCTGAATTTTTGTCTTTGGGACATTCAACAGAGATTTGAACTTACGAGTCTGACTCATAAGTCGCCACTCTTCCACCTTTGTTTTTATCTGAATTTCCTCTGACAGCTTGAAGAGCCTTTGTCACACCCATCATTCACATTACCTGCTGTTCCTTATCCAAAATCTTCCTGCTAAGGAGCAAATCAATGGATATGGTTCAGCCCTTGACCCTCTCAGATCAGTTGTTCAGCTCCTGTCATTTCTTCCTCTTTACTTCACTACACATCTCAAAATCCAATCCAAAATATGCCAAGCATCCTATTAGTGTCTATCTTCACTTTSAAAACCTCATGCCAAGTAGCTTTTGAAGAATTCATGCTTTAGTCAGCCTATGTGGTCTTTCATTTTTCTGGAAGTATTTCAGCACAGTAGCATATGATGGGGTTAAAGTGGTTTTGGGGTGTCAGAAGTCCTGGAGGTAACTTGTTTCCTGCATATCCATTTCTTCCCTGAAATTTTCAACCATGCTGATTAAAACTGACCACTCTACCTTAAGCTTGGTGACTGAGACTAATACCCATCCCCATCAATGCCAATAAATTTGGTCTGGCAAATTCTTGTTGAACTTTCATCCTSGTGTGAGCTTCCCCTTTTATTTCTGTGTTTAAGTCATACCTTTGTATTGTTGGTTGTTTAGATTTGAAAATGTATTTGACCATTATATCTCAGGGGGATAGGAAAAAAGTACTAGCCTGATTTGCCAATTAGCCTTCTATTTTATTTTAGAAATTGATGTCAGGGAAGTGAAGTGATAGCCTAAGCCATGCTGAAAGGTTCTATTAGTTTTGGGGTAGCCAGAGTGTTAAGCAATTCCAGCTTACCTGGGAAAGGTCAGATGAGCCCCAGTGATAAAGCTCACAGCTGAATGTTGTGCTTTATTGTGGAACAGCTTCAAGCTGTATTAGCCAACAGTGACTTAAACTAGTAAACTGGGTTCCCATCAAGTCCAAATTGAGCTCTTGTACCAAAAGGTCCCACTGGATTTCAAATACTGAGAACTGAAGCAAAACCAACTTTCCTGTAGCCTCTCACCCTCAAAAGAAAACAAAAATTCATGTTTGTTTTTTGTTTAGTTGGTTTGTTTATTTGTTTTTATTCTCGATTAACAGTGAAGATTAAGGTTTTCTATATCCGTGGAATATGAGGAAGCAAAATGCCTCCCCATTGTCCCTGTTCTTTGGAAATGGCCATAGGCCAAAGCATAGCAGAAACCCTAGTGAGTGGCCTCTAATGTCCCTCAGCTAAGGGATTTCTTGGTACATCAGTAGTACCACACCCTGAACTCCTCTTTTATAAAACTATTTTGTTTTTGTCAAACAAAATCACACCCTGCTTCAAGCAGTTCCTTTTGGCAATTTTGCTCAGGTATATTCCAGCTTTGTATGAAGATGCCCTGAGCAGTGTTTGCTATGATTTGTTCATAGTGTTGGCCAACCTCTCTGCTGGGATCGGTCAATACAGCATCACTAATGCCAAGGAAGGAATTTACTGGGATTTCTGGTTGTCTGCTCAATTATATTTGAGGACATTTTTCTTCTATTAARGAAGCTGTTTCCTATTTCCTCCCTGTTTGAGAAGAACACATTGATTTCAGTGCACTTASTTGCCACTAGGAGAACTGCATCAGATGGAATGAATTATGTATTCCTGCATATAGTAGGTTTAGAATAGATGTTAGGAAGAAATACTTTACTCAGAGTGGGGTGAAACACTGGCACAGGTTTCCCAGAGAAGCTGCCTCATCCCTGGAAGTGTTCAAGGACAGGTTGGATGGGGCTTGGAGCAACCTGGTCTAGTGGAAGGTGTTGGAGCTGGATGATTTTTAACATCCCTTTCAACCCAAAMCGTTATAGGTTYTATGACATCCATTTTTCTGCAGAAGAAATGGCTTATGGATTTTCTTAAATAATGGCCTTCATGCTATTTTTGTAACAATTTTGTAACATTTTTGTCATGCATGTTTGTAGCAGCACAGGAGGACAGGGCAGCTGGGAGGAATTATTGCCACTACAGTGCAGATGAACAACTGATCCGCCAGTGCCCAAATTTGTTATAACAATATCTGCTTCACCTTTTCACTAAGGTGGAGCATCTGAGTGAAGTAAATAGTCAGTTCACACTTGGCCTGTCATGAAAGGGGTGGGTGGAGGTGGCARTGTCTTTGTCAGTCATGGTTAGAGCTGCAAAATCCTCTTTTGGAGACTTTAGTGGCAAATGTGCTGTGGGGATGGGTGAAGAGAAAGCGCAAACTGCAGCAACAGCTCTCCTGGTTTGTTTTCTTGTTGTTATTCAATGCATCTTTMCCTAAATTTTTGTTGTTGCTGTTTATAATTTGCCTTTTCTTAAGGRGTGCAGAAAGAGAGACAAAATGCACATCAAGAAAAGTCCACTTAATATTCCTGAATTCAGCTTGATTTGCCAGCTTTCTGTGTAAATATATACATGTAATTGTTGCTTGGAACATGATTCTCCTTTTGCAAAGCACATGTGAGTCTTTTCACACACAAACTTATCCATAAACTCAGTGCAAAACCCTGGGAAAGGTACATGGCAAGGATAAAAAGCCTATTCCAGCATTATCCTCTGGCTCTAGACACCGTCCAAGAGCTCCCCAGAGTGAGGGCTTGGGGCAGGTATCATGCATCTTGGTCCAGTGAGTTATTGCCATTAATTGGTTGCATTTAATGGAGTTATTTAAGCAGGATTTTAGCCACCCTCGGTGGTTCTGCACACTACACAGTGCGTGGGACCTGTACACCTCTGCCTCAAGCCTCGGTGGAGTCGCTGCTGGGACMTGCAGGCAGGCAGAGGTTGTGCCAGGGCAGACGGATGTCCTGGGTGGTGAAAGGACACYCAATTTCCCTTCCTGCACTGCAGGTTGGCTTTGGGGAGTTGAGTGAGAATGAAGTGAGAAAAATTAGATCCCGCAAGTGTGATAGTGGAGGAAGTGAGATTTGGAAACTCACACAGGAAGCAGGGGAGATCACAGGTCAAAGGTGGCAGCTCCTACACAGTTAAAAGTGCCATGTYCAGGCTTCTCCCAAAAAAGCAGGGRCAAAGGGAGACCTGGGCACAGCTGCAAGGCCCACAGCTGTGTGGAAGCTGTATCAGATAAGGAGGCAGCAGACAGGAACCTGCCTCTGAGCACCATACATGGCCACAAGCATTACTCCTGGCAGTCAGTGAGGGATGCACCACACACACACCACACTCCCTGGASACAGGGCGGGAAGGTGGGATTTGGAAAACAACTCCTTGGAAAGCACAGATCATAGAACCCTGTAATGGCTGGGGYTGGAAGGGACCTTACAGTTTGTCCAGGTCCAAGGATCAGTATGCCCCTGCCTTGGCTTGAGAAGTTATCTGGCTAAAGAAAGCTGTCAAAACAAACCCAACATCAATATCCCATAATTTCCTAGCAGAACAAACAGTGATTTCCAACTAAGATCATTAAATCAAATTCAATTTGCAAGTAAACAGTGGTCACAGGAGCCTTAATCTCAGGAGAAGGAGATGCTGGCAGACTGACAAAGAGATGTGGCCCCAGCAGCAGGAATTTTCCTTCCAGCCTAACCCTAACCTTGGAGGATTTTACCTCAGTTCATAGGCACATAAAATCATACTTGCASTGGTCACTATGGGGTGCTCATTTCAATCTCTCACCTCTCAGGGAGCTTAAGGTCAAGCCACTGATAAAAAATTCAAACCACCTCCCCTCTGAGCTGTCAAATCTTCACTCCTCTCACAGTCAGCTGAGGAAAAACTGTCACATCTCAGTCAAACAGGATATCAGTTATTGTAGATAWGGAAGGTCTCCAGACCATGGTGTCCTACACAGGGACATTACCTGCCTGGGCCAGACCCCGATCCATCCAGCCCAGTGCCCCTCTCCAGCTAAATCCTAAGTCAGGAGAKGAGAACACCAAAAAAGAAGAAAAAAAATCTTCACAGCAGATATCAGCTAAATATTTTGTGACTCCCARCTTCCTTCCCTTCTTAGTGAAAGATGGAAGAAATAATTCTGTATTAAATCTTTTTGCTACACAAAGGAACAAGTGTAGATTCCCCAGTTACTATAAACTCTGGTCAAATCATTCTAGGAAGTAAAAAAAAAAATCAAGAGCAGGAAGAAAAATAACTGATGCTTTTTTAAAACTTTTTTTGTTTTTGGTATTGAATATGAAGTGACCCATAAAATCAATTATTTCCTCTAACATAGAGCTATAATCCTCTCTAACAGCTAGAGYTGAGCTTAAGCCTTGAAGTACAAGGTTTAATATGCCTTCCAATAGTTTTATTGTCTTTAATTATATTTGTATTGTTATCCTTGGTGTCTGTATGAATGGCCAATCAGTTTTTTAGTATGGTCTCCTTAGGGGACAAGGTGCATGAGATAACACTATCTGTGCCTTTGCATCTCCCTACCTGTTCCACAGTGAGAACTTCTGGGTTTAGGCCAATTTCAMCCATATTTGACAGAGAAGCAGAGATACCAAGTTACCAAGTCCTGCAAAGTTTGGCTGTAAGAGTAGCCTGAAAGTAGAACAGAATGAATGAATGATGCCAGGAAAGCTGCACAGAAGGAAAACTGCATAKAAGTCCAAATGTAACAAAGATTTGACCAACATTTGCACTTTGTAGTGTACTAGGAAACAATCCAGAGATCCTTCTTTTGCTTTCTTTAGGCCAAGCTATTTATTTTATAATCTTGTAAAACCTGCATTTAGCAATTTGGTAGCAAGTTGTTSCCCAGATTAGTTGAATGTTGATAGTAGAAGCATGACCATAGAACGGTTTGGGTTGAAAAGGAACTTGGAGATCATCTTGTTCCAATGTTCCTGCCATGAGCAGGGACACCTTCYGTTAGACCAGGTTGCTCAGATCCCCATCCAACCCGACCTTGAACACTTCCAGGGATGAGGAGTCCACAACCAATCTGGGCAACCTGTTCCAGTGCCTCTCCACCCCTACAATAAAGAAATTCTTCCTAATATGTAATATCCCTCTGATCATACCGAGGTTTCAGATGTACCCTTTATGCCTCAGTCCAGTTAGCCTGGGGCTGATGGTAAAGAATGGACACTTTTCTGGATAGTTCTGAAATCAATCCAGAATTTTTTTTTGAACAGCATATTGTTCAGCAGAAGTCATTTTAATCGAATGAATTTGATATAAACAGACAGAAAATAATTTCTGCAGTATTTAGGAGTTGGAAAAATTAGAGAKATTGAAGAATTTGTGGAAATATGCACTTACATTGCAGTTCATTTGAAATGAATGTATTTTGGGGGTCCTGAGCAACCTGATCTAGTGGGAGGACCCCTGCCCATGATGGGATGGTTGGAACTAGATCATTTTCAACATCYCTTTCAATCCCAAATATTTTATGGTTCTATGATTTCCTTGCATGCCTTCATTCGTTTCACACCTACTTCCTATGCCAGTTCCAATTGCACCTATTACATTTCTGTCCTTCTGCCTTCTTTTTAGCTTCCTGCCTATCCCCACTCTTCAGTGCAATGCACACATTTAGTAGCTACATGAGTAGCCTCAACAGAAGTTAATTTAAACAACATATATTTGCACTGAAGATCTCCCATCCAAATACCTGCCAGGCCCAGTGCTGCCTGGTTTATATGAATTAATGGCATCACTGCCTAAGGTGCAGGAGCTCTGAGAACTAATCTGCTGCTCTGTAATGATTTGCTTCTTATTACACTGCAATGATTAAGGCTGCAAGTTGAAAAATACGTTTAAGTGCACATTAAACATATGCTCGAGCCTTAATGATGATAATAATAATAAAAACACTTCCAATTGTATAGCTGGATTACCTACTGGAATCATATATTTTTATGCTMGATTAAAAGTTCCATGTGCAATGATAGACGAGATGAGATGAGATGAGAGGAAATGGGTTTGTACCAGCTTTTGTAGTACCACAGGACAGTGTTATCTAATTCTTATATTTTAAAGATGTTATTAAAAACTAAACCATCTGATTCGACTTCCTGTTCCATCTCATCCTGTTAGGCCTGTATCTAGGCTGTAACTTGTGTTGGACTAGCACATTTCWACCTGGAAGGTGACTAAATTAAGTAGCATGCATCAGGAAATGGAAASTCCTTCATTCCTTTCTGTAGTTTCTTAATCAGCCTCATTGTTAAAAAGATATGTTCCTTTTCTAAGATGAATACATCTAGCTTTCATATCCATGATTCTTGTTATCTGCTTTCTGACAGATTAAACTGCCCTTTTACATCTGGCATTTTCTCTGYTATGCAGTGTAATCAAAGCATTTCTCAGGCCTCTTTCACTAAGGCTAAATAAATAGAGTTCTTCATTTCTTACACCATCAGGCATTTTCCCCCCACCTCTAATCCTTCCAGTGCTTTCCTTCTGTGTCCCCTTCACATCTACAGCACCCAACCCAAAACAGGAATCCCACACTTCGTGCATAGACCTCCAGATCTGAAAGATATCCTGATCTAYGGAAAAGAACTCTTCCAAAAGCCTAATTGTTTTTTTCAGACTTTTAAGCTTTTTAAACCCAAATATTACAGGCAGGAACCAGGGTAAGGGAGCAATGACCCAGYAGGTGTGAAGGTGCAACAAGAATCTCCATGGGACAGCAGCAACCTTGTACCCTGGCTACAGCCAGGACATCCCATCTGACTGTGCCATCAGCTCGCCTGAGGGGAACAGGCTGCCCAGTTATTGTCAATTACATCAGGATAATTAAGCTTTGATTTACAGATGTCATTTTACATAGTCATTTTATACTTGGTAGAATGTGGTTTGATTACCCTTTACTGTTGCCTTATCTTCAATAGCTACAAACGCTATTAGCAGTTGTGCAGCAACTTATTCATTTTTAACAATATAACAATAAAGCCTATACCATGGTTAACCATGCAGGAAATGTCACTTGCAAATTATCATTTCCAATTATTCAGTATTAATTTAAGGGACACGGTTATCAGTCCAGTTACAATTCTTTTCTTTATATGACCTTCCATTTAATTGCTAAAGATTTCTTTTCCTCTTTATTTTATTTTTCTTTTCTTCTTTTTCTTTTGCATGTTCTTTCTTTTCTCTTTTCTTTTCTTTTCCTTTTCYTTTCCTTTCTTTTCCTTTATTTTCTTTTCTTTTCCTTTTTCTTTTCTATTATTTTCTTTTCCCTTTTCTTTTCCTTTTCCTTTTTCTTTCCTTTTCTTTTCTTTTCTCTTTTCTTTTCTTTTCTTTTCTTTTCTTTTCTTTTCTTTTCTTTTCTTTTCTTTTCTTTATCTTTTCTTCTCTCTTCTCTCCTCTCCTCTCCTCTTCTCTCCTCTCCTC
This sequence comes from Amblyornis subalaris, assembly GCA_018881555.1. Lineage (NCBI taxonomy): Eukaryota > Metazoa > Chordata > Aves > Passeriformes > Ptilonorhynchidae > Amblyornis > Amblyornis subalaris. The sequence continues at coordinate 2,032,677 of JACAXG010000107.1, forward strand.
TCCTCTCCTCTTCTTCCTCCTCTTTTCTTATCTTCTTGTCTTCCCTTCAATCTGTGCCATCAGAAATTGAAATTGAAATTCCTAGAAAGATCCCATACTTCTTGTCTAAAGGGCAAGTGTTGCAAAGTCACAGAAATTGCCTAATCAAGTTCAGTGAGAGGAAGCTGATGTCCATTTAGGAAAGGCTGAAAAGCTTTCAGCGTTTTGTATTGTGTGAAATTCCAACTACTGTTTTAGCCATCTACGGATGACTGGCAAATAAAGTGAGATTTTTTTCCTTTTTTTTTATTTACACGAGGAAGAGAAAATAAAAAATCCAAGAAACCAGATTGTTGGGACAGCACTGTACTAATCAGTCTGAAAGCCCTGGGAGCCTCAGTGGTTCTTTGGGCTGTCCAGGGCAGCAGAACAGGCTGAGAAAATCCTTGCTGTGCCAATATTCCTCCAGTGACCTTCTTTCCCCACAGTACCTGCTTCCTCTCCCTGGGAGGAGTCACAGTCTTGGAGACATGCAGCTTCTTTCTTCTGTCTATGCAAATTCAGAAGTGTTCCATCTTCATCCTTTTACCCCAAGGTCTCTGCCACCACTCTCAAATTTGCCTGTGATTTATGTGGTAGCGCATCTCTCCCCAGCAGAGCAGTAAGGTATGTAGGTCATGTTTCTAGGAGGGATAAAGCCAGGCTCTCTCAGGGCTGAACTGTGAGCTTTCGGTTCCGAAATGACTGTTCAAACCAGTGGGCTATTAAGCAGGGGAGATCATACACCACTGGCTGGGTTTGCAAAGCAAAGCAGCTAAAACAGCATTTTGTGAGGGCCGTGATCCTGTTAGAATATTTTAGGCAAACTCTGAGAACACCYACACAGTCAGAAGACCAAAGCCCTTCTCCACCTAGCTCAGGATCCCAGTGGGGATTAGGCAGAGGCCAACTCTTCCACTGCTAAATTAACTGGCTAAGAAGAAATGGGATATTTGCTGTCTGGAATTGCCTACCTTCCTTCATCAACTACAGAGGGAGCCCACACAACTGGCTTAGACCAAGTGCCCAAATGCATATAAATAGATAAGATACATCCCCCCATATGAGTCTCAGTTCCCTATTTATAAAACRAGAAAACTAAGATTACTTCCTTCCATCGTGGGGCTGCTATTAGGATAAACCTAACTAGGAGTTTCTTTGGTACTGTTAGGATGAGGTTAGAAACTATCCAGAAACAGCAGTGCTCCAGGGAAGAAAAATTGTTTAAAATCAATTCCTTTACTCTAGGAGAAGGGGAAGGGGGAATTCATTCTTTGCTTCACGCTAAACACACCAATTTTGCTGTTTCCTGTTCGGGTCCAGCTTGCTCCTTGGAGCCAATGACCAGATGCAGCAGAGCTGGAATAGCTCCTTCTCCTTCACTTCCTACTGTTGGATTAGAGGACTCCTTGCCTCTGTAACAACCAGAGTCTCCCCTTATCTACACAAGGAAGATCCAGGGAACACCTTGTTTGAGTGCCAAGGGAGAATAAGATTAAGCAGATCTACAGGACAAGCTCCCACAAACCTGCAGAGATCTGGGAGAGGCAAGGGCAGCTCAGACTCAGGCAAGACCACACCTCACACAGGGTGAGCGGCAGCAGACCTTGTCAGCTCATCAGTGAAGGGTGGCAGGTCCCCTCTGTGCTCTCTCAGGAAGTTTTGTATAAACATAAACTCACTTGTGGTCGCCGAGTTTGAAACGATTATTCCCACAAACAGACCAATAGGAAGCAGAAATAGACCGAATGCGTATTTTTCAGTTTGTGGTCTCCCCTGGGTTTAAATACAAAGGGAGAGTTAACAAAATGAATGACAACATTACACCTGAAGACGATTAGGAAACAAGATAAGCCACCCCTGTGTTTATCTTTGACAGCCATTACAACACAACGTAGCCAATATGTAGTTCAATCAGTTCTGATGACACTTTCTTTCTCTTTTTATGATAAGAACCGTTAGGTTTAAATCCTGCCAAGTGAAACGAGCCTAGATGTTGACGGCAGTGATAAGAGCAGCTCTGCCTTTGGGCTAGTAACAGTTGATGCACCTATCGGTCATAAAGCAGTTTGCAAATGTTAATGAATTTGATTATCATTTTCTTCTAATTTGCAAAGAGATTTATTGAGGTATCCAGACAACTCAACGTGCCACCAGGCACTAATGSATTTTTAAAAAGTCGTTTGGACATTTAACTGACACTGAGAGTCAAGAGAGCACTTGAACCCACACACAGATCCTGCCAGGCAGCTGCCACCTCAACACCACTGGATTCATTTCAGCACCCAGCTGAAGGCAGCATTAGCCTCACACTGTCCTAAAACCCAGGAGCCTGTAGACTGAGAACAGAAGAGGAGGGAAGTGGGGAAGCTTGCAGGACTAATGAGGCAGTTCTGGTCATCACACAATGCTGTGCCTATGCCTTGTCAAGCTCTCTGCTGTCAATCCCTGTGCAATTAGCTCTACATCACTTACTGTGGAATTAATTTCACATCGCTCAGGCAGCTAAAACTGCTGTTCCTACATCAGGGTTAAAGCTGAGTGTGCAAATTCTTTCACCAGTGACTCACTCCCACTTTTGTCCCAACTTTTCAGTTCACTCTGGGGCTGGGGGGAAGAACAGGAGTACTCCTTAATGAACAGTGAGTGAGATTTAAAAAGCAACAAATTGCATTGCTGTCCTTAAACCTGCCTTGTTTCAGGCTCCCCATGCATCAGTATTAGCACTGAGATGCACAAGGGCAGGCAGAAGGCTGGAACTGGGGGAGACAGGCTGTCTTTTGACGTGCATATTTCTTTTTGCAAGCTTCCCATGTCTGTCCTCAAGGAGCTTAAGTTGATGCCCAACTGCCAGAGATCTTAAGAATAACTTTTAGTCCTAGAGAACAAGTCAGAGGAAACCCAATATGGCAGTTCACTCTTTTTCCACCAAATCAGACACAGAAGGACTGATGGGGAATCTGTAATTTGGCTTGTGTAGTTTGCCTTACACCTCAGTAAACCTTTCTCAGATAATCAGGTATCCATAATCCTGTTCTAGTCCATCATTGTGTCATTTCAGGAGATTGCCAGGATGTTTACTGGCTCTCTAAGGCTAGGAAGGGGATTTTATTGCTAAAGAGTATGGAAAGAACCTTATCTGACCAGTTACCTTGGATTTGCTGCTAATTTATCTTTCTCATTGCTATGTATCAAGACAAGAGGCAAATAAAGAAACTGTCATTTATACCACTAATGGAATTAAAAATGAACACAGTCAAGGCAGTAAGCAATGCCTTTTTCATAGTGATGGGTTATGACTTAGCTAAACAATGAGACCCTTAATTGCCTACAAGAGTAATTTCCAAAAGTCTCCCATGTACTGTGGAGTTTGGGTCTCTCTCTAAACTCTCCTTAGGCAGATGCAGTTTTTAATCCAAAATTCACGATTCTGTGGAATTTGGCAGCAACAGGAAGGTGCTGCGCTGACATACCTGGAAATTCATGTTCCTTCAGACCTTGTTTGCAAGGAATGAATTTCCTCTTACACATCTTCCACTTCCTCTTACACATCCAGAGGAAGTGGAAACTGAGCTATTTGGCATCAACAGAGGAAGAGAGRACCGCCCTACGTGCTTCATGTGGCACAAGACTTTGTGAACCTGTACCTAAAGTCAGAGCTTTGTGTAAGCATGCAGACAGGCACCTGAATCCCATGGAGATTATAAAACAGACACCAACAGCACATCCTTCCACAGGATGCGTTTTAGCTGGCAAATCTCATTCAGTAAGGGCTCACTAACCCACATGGAGGCAGCTCTAACTGACTGGCTCATGGTGGGCATGGAAATTCAGTGCTGAACAAGGCACTSAGAGGAGGTTTTCTCCCCAAAGGAAATGAATGTCCAAAAATCTATCCCTATTGTTTTGTGGGTTGTGCAATGAATTTTTGCTTGAATCCATGGGAAAATAACCCAACAGCTTTTGTCAGATCATAAGTCAGGTGTTGGGATTCCTGGTTTGGCCCAGTCAAATTAAGAAGATCGTTCATGGAGTCACAGAATCACAGAATGGACTGGATTGGAAGGGAACTTAAAGATCATCCAGTTCCAACCCCCCTACCATGGGCGGGGACACCTTCCACTAGACCAGGTTGCTCCAAGCCCTGTCCAACCTGGCCTTGAACACCTCCAGGAATGGGGCAGCCACAGCTTCTCTGGGCAACCTGTGCCAGGGCTTAACCACCCTCTTAGTAAAGAACTTCTTCCTCATATCCAATCTAAATCTACTCTTCTTCAGTTTAAAGCCATTCCCCCTTGTCCTATCACTCCATGCCCTTGTCCAAAGTTCCTCTCCAGCTCTCTTGTAGATCTCCTTTAGGTGCTGGAAGATGCTCTAAGGTTTCCCTGGAGCCTCCTCTTCTTCAGGATGAACAGCCCCAACRCTCAGCTTACTGTCATAGGAGAGGTGCTCCAGCTCCCTGAGCATCTTCATGATCCTCATCTGGACTGCTCCTTCAGGTCCATGTCCTTCTTGATCTTAACTAGATAAGTTCACCTCCTTAACAGACTTATGTTCAGGCAGACCTCTGTCCTCTGCCTTTCCCCAAAACCAATACACCTACTCAATATTCCTTCTAAAACGCAGGAGACATTCAGAAAATTAAAGTAAAATATATATGTTCGTGAAAAGGAGGTGATGAAATTCTTAGAAATTGCAGCTATTCCTTCTGTCATTCACAGCACTAAGAGAGGAGGAGCACTGAGAGCGATTGAAGCAAACGGAAAGACTTTTGAAAGATACAGGATTGTGAAAGAGCCATAAATTTGGAAATTAAGGCAAGAAATAACAGCTGCTAGATCAAGATTTCTACTTCCACTCCTGGAAGACTAAAAGCCAATCAATACCTACAGGTACAATTAAGAGATCCCTCCGCTGTACATACCTCCCTCTCAGTTTCAAGGTTTTATCCCAGGTGGCTTTATGGCACCATCCCTAAGTTAGATAAATGCAAGTCAGAGATAATTCAAGCCAAATGTTTCCATTGGGATTATTAACTTCATTCTTTCAGAAAATAGTGATTTCATCTCATCAATATTTTTTTAAAAATTAATTGTGATAAAATCTAAATATATTTATGATTTACAACAAAAAATTCTTGTGTCCGGTGTTGTTGCCATATTCAAAACATTTCTATTTTAGTCCAGAATTAAATTATAAATCAAAACAGACAAGTCAAATCAATGAAGTAAAAATGAAATTGTCAATTCCACTTATCCTACACATCATTTCAGAATTTTGGCCACGCAGGTGTTTTTTCTTTTTCTTACCAATGGAACACAGAAGAAAAATCAAGTTTTGGAATCCCCTGTAGTACAATAATCCTGAYTTCTCGTTCCAAGTACTCTACTCTTGCAACATTTTCAGCTCAGATTCCCATCAGCTGAACTYTTGTCCTTACAGATAAGGAAAGTGGCTTTCTTAACTTTACATCTATTTGGGACAGTTCTAGAAAAATAATTATTCAGAATACTTTTAATTCCCTAAAGCTACTTTCCGTCTTTTTACCAAGCTTCAAGTTCCATCTCTGAATTCACATCTCTCTCACAGTCTGGAGAAAACCTTGTTTGATAATGGGTAGGAAGACAGTGAGGCAAGGTTGCTGATACAGCACAGAGAAGAATTGGTGCACACAGCTAATCTGTGTATATTAATTTTTTATCAGGTCCTTTCCTCCATCCATTCTGTGCAAAGAACATAACTGTGCATTAAAATGGAAGCAGATTAGCGATTCACCGGACTCGGGGAGACTACGCTCCTACTTAGGGTTGAACATGAGTCTAAAATTAAAGTTAATCGAATCCAGCCAGATTTACAAAAGTTTTTAAATGCCTGAGGATGCAAACAGTGTAACCTCTCAACCCTTACTCTAAGTGCATCTTTTCTTTTATTAATTTTTACCATGAGCGCAGAGAAGACTGGCTGCACACAGGATGCAGGTAGATAACACAGATGAATTCATTTAAGTGCTGTAGCTGGGGTGGTCTCACTCCTTCCTTCCCACTCCCTCATTTCTACTCTACATCCTTCTACCACTCCCATCAGCTCCCAGGGCACCTCAGGCTCCCTCTCTGAACCAGATCAGCTCTGAACTGGCAGAAAACTAACACAGCAACAGAACTGAGATGGTTTTTGCCAGGTTACAGAAGAGCAGTGGCTCAGCAAAGAGTTCAGTGTGTTTCAGCTCGTGAAGGGGTTGGATTAATTAAGTCAACAGTAGGACTCGATGGTCTTAGGTCTTTTCCAACGTAAATGATTCAGTGACTATCTGATGGTGCCCAGGGATGGGAGAAAGGAAGAAATGGGAGAGAAGGAAAGAGGGAATCCTGTTAGATTAGCAAGGAGTAGCACTGCACCACACACAAAGCAATGTAATTGCTACTCACACCCTGGTTCCAGAGTAAAATTTAACCTGAAGAGGCTTTGTCTTTTAACAAAAATAACCACAGAGTTCAAAAAGGCATCTTTTAATGTTTTTAGAAGATTGTGCTGAATAATAGATGTGGCTTCATGTTTGAAACTTTGCCTGTTTAAACATGATATGACCACAATCTTGTTTTTGCACTTGTAATTTAGCTAGAGAAAGAAACGTGGAGAAAAATAAACCTGTAAATGTTCATTAATGGCTGTGTAAACAATGAGTACTACCTTCTCACAGCCATYTTCTGCAAATATTCAGTCAGTATGACATACAATTCCCAGTGAGCTATTACTGCAAGGCCCGAATATTCCTAGATGGATATTTTATCAGCACTTTCTGGGAATTTGCAGCCAGGGTCAGCAAGGTATACTTCAGCAATCCATCAGCTACTCTTCTCTACTGTCCYCCTCTACTCTAYTCTTGTGAGACCTCACCTGGAGTACTGCATCCAGCTCTGGGGCCCCCAACACAGGAAAGACGTGGACCTTCCGGAAAGAGTCCAGGGGAGAGCTACTAAGTTTATCACAGAGCTTGGAACTAGATGATCATTAAGGTCCCTTCCAACCCAAACYACCCTATTATTCTGTGATTTCCATATGATGCTTCATTGATTTTGGCAGACTCGACAGTGTCTCTAAACTGATGGAAAAAAAAAATTCTTCCAATAATTACTCAGCTATTATACAACTTCATACAAAGTATGCCACAAATAAGTCATCATTTGTTTTTGAAAGCTGTGTAGCAAAAGTTTTCTAACACTTTTCCTCGTCCTCCAGAAGGGTTTCAGAATTACAGAAGAGATCTCACTTTGTCGGTCCTCAGCGCGTGCTGATGCTTGTTCTCACAAGACGAGAGCCGCARGGCTTGGTAAATATTTTCCAGGCTTTTAAGGTTATGGTTTGTATTTGTTATTTTATGTTTGCCACTTTTTACATTTTAATGGATGACTACGCCATTCTGTTGAACCGTGCACCTCAATATTTGGTAGAGAGTGCAGCTTGTTGTAGCTCTAGAGACCTTAGCAAAGAACACGAGGCTGAGCTCGTCCCATCCCCGCTGGAGCTGCAGCTGGTCTTCTTTGGGTTTACATCAGACACCTTTGAAAATCAGTCAAAGGGACTTTAGAGAAAAATCTGTGAGACCCTGAGCTGGTGTAACCCAACTGTACTTTTTGCAGCTCTCTTTACAACTGTAACAAATCCTCTTTTTAAAAATTAATAGAAAATCCTACTCCGTAAGGCAGCAAAATTCCTTCTTTAGGGTGCAACAAAGATGGCCTTCATTTTTGTCTGACCTGAGCAGGGATTTTGGTCTTCCTTAGGAAACCGAGTTTCAGGTGTAAAACTCCCAGATGAAGTCRTGCCAAAGGGAAAGAGTGGGGGTGACGTGTTTCAGGCAGGGAAATTTACTTCTTAATGTTCAATCCATGTATAGTCCTTGAACAATGGGCTGGCTTCTTTTCCCCCTCTGGCAATTGAATCATGTTGTACTGTAAATAATGTGCTGCAGTGTGGCCCYCCCCCTTCCTAAGGAAAAAGGAAAAATATAAACCTCTCCCATAGCTGGCCATGCTGATATTATTACTCATTGACTGCATGAGCACAGGTCTACATTAGACACTTGTCAAAATCTCTGCCAAGAGAAAGTTTTCATTTTCATCAATTTATTTTTAGTAGAGCAGCTGGGAAATCCAGTGACTAGCTGAGTGGAGACCTGGAGTTTGGAGTGGATTTTCCAAACGCACTTCAGGCTCCCTCTGCCTACAAGTGAAACCTCTCCCTGGGATCTTTCCTTGACCAGGCTGGACAAGAACAGCCCTTTTCTTCCCAGGCTGCTGGGACTCTGCCCAGTTCTAAACAAAAAAAGCCCAGTTAACAGCAGTGGTTTATTTATCTGTCCCACCTACTGTGGTGACACAGGGGACAGGGGTGGTGGACAGTTCAGGTCACATCTACCAGAGGTTTTTGCAGTGCCATGAGAAGAATTTGCCACATTCATTGGGCTTGAATTAACCTCCATGTGGTTCCTCTCAGTTGCTGCTTTCTGGGATAAGCCTGAAACACAGGATCCTTCTATACTCAGCAGAGAACATGGCACCTTGAAAAGTTATCATCTGGCCTCCTCCAGCCACTTCACTTAGGATGGACAAGCATCCTGGGGAAGTGTTTGTTGCTTCCCGTTGATTATAGAGGGTCTGGACATCAAGTATAACCTAAACTTCTTCTTGGGGAGAGGGGACTCTCTCCCAAGTGTGACTTGATATTGTTGTCCTTGTGGTAGTGTCWAGCAATCGTGGCAAAACCATCATTTTGCTCTACAAAAGTGAATGAAATCAGGTGCTAAAAAGTGATTCAGAAGCCACTGCTCCTCATATACTCTCTTTGGRCTAACAATATTTCACTTTCTGGGCCAGTGGAAACTAAAAACCRTGTTAGACCAGTTTTCTACTACTTGTGTGAGTTTTCTAGTGTCTAATATCATTGCTGAGTTTAGGTCAATGCCTTTCTCTTTAGGGTAATATCTCAGTGAAAGAGTTGGTTTGTCGAACTCTTTTCTCAGATTTTGTAGGAATGTAACATCTTTGAGCTACTATTGCCCTCCCCTCCTTATTTTCACAAGTTAAATTTAATTTAGCAGGTTAATATGTCACTGACAGTGAAATGGAATAATTTCTGTTTTATTATTAAACTAAATTTTTTTTTTAATTTGATAAAAGGTTGATAACAGGGACAAAATAACACACCAAAAAACCCCCAGTTTGCCAAATGAAACCCTTCATACTTGTCAGTTTGATTTACTAATTCACAAACTTTTTTTGCAGTTCTCCATCCTCTCTCTTTCCCTCCAGAGGACCCAAAACCTCAGATGCAGTAGAACAACTACCCCATCAGCCATGTGTGCTCCTCATGGCTCATGACAGTGCAGAAACCACAGCCTTCTGCTATCTGTGGTAGTGAAAGAGGTTCCATGGCAGGAACCAAAGCCAAACTGAAGTCTCTCATGTGCAGAAGAGTAGCTTGACCTTCCAAAATTTGTGTCAGTACTGATGGAAACTGCCCATATCATAGTAGGAACCAGGAACATTCAGAGATCCAGCAGGTTTCCATGCCTCATCCATACATATGTCTTACCTACACAGAACAGCTGTAAATGAATTAAATTTGATTAATTAAAAGATATTAAAATATATTAATATAAAATATATTAATTTAAAATATATTCAATAAAATATAAAATATAATTAAAATTAGAAGTCCCTGGAGAGGAACTTTTTACAAGGGCAACAAAGGGCAGTGGTTCTAAACAGAGAGAGAGCAGGTTTAGATTAGATATTGGGAAGAAATTCTTCCCTGTGAGGATGGCGAGTCCCTGGCACAGAGAAGCTGTGGCTGTCCCATCCCTGGAAGTGTTCAAGGCCAGGTTGGACGGGGCTTGGAGCAACCTGACCTAGTGGAAGGTGTCCCTGCCCATGGCAGGGGGTTGGAACAAGATGGTCTTGAAGGTCATTTCCAATACAAACCATTCTATGAATTTTTCATTCTATATGGACTTCAGAGTAACCACATAGTCCTTCACCAAACAACCTAAATCAATCTGAGAATAACTGTAATTATATTTTCCATGAAATCTGGGAGGAACTGTTCTGTGAGCTGCTGAGAACTGGTTCTGAAGTGCTTTACATCTGATTCAGAAAAGCTCTCCATTTCCGTTTAGAAAACTGATCTGTCAGAAGAGGTATTTCAAAAGATATTTTTTCTAAACAAATATAATCAATACAAGCTTCATCTAAATTTTTGAGTGTTTATGTAGGACCTGACAACACTTGGGTTAATATGTGTTAAATTAGATGATTCAAAGTCTTGTGGACAGACAAAGTTTTAGTTTTTCAGAAACTGCAGCAATGAATTGTAAGTACAGCGTCAATACCTCCATGTGATGAAGTAATTTGAAAATAAAAAAACAACTTCTGGTGAAATTACTGGGGCAAGTAGTTTTAATGCAAGCATTCACTCGGTACTGCAATAATACAAGATTCAAATAAATCCAAGTGAAACATTGAGCAGAACTTTTTGTGTATGTAGGAGGGATGCCCTGGGGAACACACTGCAGTTAGGCAGCATTCGCAGAGACAGGACATTAAACACACACATACGAAAACGCAAAGTTAAAATATTGTGAAGACCTTGCCATAAACCTGCCAGCAATCAGAGAAATTTGGAGTAATGATAACTCACAAGAGGTTTGATTCTACTCTCACTCATGCTGACTCCACATCAGTATCATGCATTTGACGTCCCAGGCTTTACTATCAATTCACACCAGTTTAGGAAGAACCAGGTTCTGCACTATTAACTGTTGGTGTTCTGCTACTTAACTGTGACCCCAAGACCATAATTGCCATCGAAGGGGCCTCTTCATTTCAAGCCTTTATTTGATTAGATCAATATTTGGAGAGAAAAAAGACCCTGTGTGTGCAATTTTTCATGCTGTCCTTCAGTCCCTGAATTATTTCCATTATTAAAAATTGACATCCAGTGAAAAATGTTTCCTGTAGAAATGTAGAATCATAGTATCTCAGAATGGTTTGGGTTGGAAGGGACCTTAAAGATTATCTAGTTCCCACCCCTCTGCCACGGGCAGGGACACTTTCCACTAGATCAGAGTTCCATGCAACCTGTCCTTGGGCACTTCCAGAGATGAGACATCCACAACTTCTCTGGACAACTTGTTCCAGTGCCTCACCACCCTCACAGTAAAGAATTTCATCCTAGTATCCAATATGTCTTGCTTCTCAGCATTTGCCTTCAACAGATCTTATTAGCTTGGGCAAAGCTCCATCCTAACATGATTTCCAGCTCAGAGCTGGCCTACATCCAGCCAGCTTGAAATGTAGGCAAAATGAGCTTCATCCATTTGTGCCCATCTATGTCAACGTGCCCTAACCGAGAAGCTTTGAACTAAGCTGTCCTAAATGTCAGAGATATTTGAAAAGAGCAGGGATTTTTTTTCTCCCTGAGAAAAATCAAAATTGCTTCCACGTGTAAGAGTGACTTGTGGTTTTTGATGAAGAGGCTCTGTCAAAATAATGGCCAACCAGTGATTGAAAGCCACTTTCTGTTTAAGGCACCAAGAGCTAGTGTGAAGTAGCAGCTGGCTTTTTTTATTGTGTTACAAATTTAATAAACTTTATTTTCCACTATTATGAAACACTGAATTCTGAAAAAGGAAAAACTTCTGTGGTTTATGTGCTTCTAAAAGTAGAAACTATTACTTGTAGGTGTGAGACATTTATTACCAGTTCTGGAGGAGCCTTTTGTGAACAAGTGGCTCTCGTTCAGGAACTGGAGCTCTACACCTGCTGCCAAGCAAGGCTTTTGGAGGAAGAAATGCTGGGGAGAAGAGACATAAAGGAAGGGCTCCTTATTGAACACACTGAGTGCTCCTAGAAGCTGTTGAGTTCTTCCTGTTCTTAAGGTGGAATTCTTCAAAATAATTTTTTGTACTTTCATTTGGTCATCTGCAGGATAAAAATGAGATTCCACTTCAGACAGACACCCAAACTTACATGTTTGCATGTAAATGTTTCTATGTGAATTTTGAGCTCGATTCAATTGCTCACAAACATGTGTCAATCACAATTTTATTAATTGTGGGCTACCCAAGCCATTTATATTTGTGGTAGAAATGACACAAACTATGTGGAGACAAAGCCCTTCTGGAGAGGTGCTCAAAAACCATGAGGAAAATGCCACAGAGAACTTCAAAGATTATGAGGCATCTGAATTGAAACAGCATGACATGGTACCTGCAACCAGGATATCTGCTGGAGGTGAGGMCAGATCCACTAGAAGAGCTCCGACAGCAATACACACCAACTAATCTGCAGGCCTGGAGGGATGCAGCTCACCAAATCTGTCTACTGCAGAGTAAAATGAAATATAGGATCCACAGACTGTCTTTACTGCATCTCCATTCCCTCCTAAGAGAAAAAAAAGCATCTACCTCACATGTAGACTTCCAAAATTCCAGTCTCTAACTGAAGCCTGCCCCAGACATCCCAAATAAATTATTTACTCTGACTTCTATTAAAGTCATGCAGTGAGACAGTGGGTGATTGACCCCACTTATCTTGGACTTCTGCCTTAGGATGGGATGAATCAATCTCCAGAGGTGCCTGTATCTCCCCATTGAACAAAGATTAGCCTACCCTACCAGATTAAATGCATTGCCTGTCTTTTAGATGGCTGAACAACCCATCCTGTCCACTGGCATCTCTTTATTTTCACTGGGATCAGCATTTATTAACTCAGTGAAAGGACAGCCCAAGTCTGAGCATTTCTGGGAAGCCCACCTCTAATATCTTGGAGTTCAATAATGTAGTCTTCTTTCCTTCATCCAAGGAACTTGTGGCTCAGAGAGTTCTTGAGGCAGAAATGTATCTTTGTAATCCACAGCCCTAGATGATCTTTTCTTTCACAAGGTTGTACAATTTCTTATCTTGTCCATGTGAACTTTTTASTATCCAGACATTTCACAGCAAAAGAGGAACCTCTTCCTTTTGTATGCTTTGAACGTCATCTATCAATTCCATAAGGATCCCTACTAAAGATCCCTTGAAAACATAGACCAGTTGTGAGCCATTTTAATTCAAATTGCTSTCTTAGCTCTAGCCAAAATCTGCTGGGTAATTTTATCAAAGTTGTTATTGTTTGTATTGAACCTGAGTGTTCAGGGCAGAAGAACCAGGTTCTCATTGTTTCTACTCTGGAGCCTCCCAGAGAAGAGGATTCACTTCAGATACAAAGAAATTCAATGAAATACACCAGTGACTCATACCAGATGCACCGAAGTTGTAACAATTTGCATTATGAAATCAAGTTCTATGGCTTTGCTCCAGCTGAGATTCATGTGATTTTACTTTCATTCTGTAAAATGCAGTCAGAAACCTCATATAAGCAAGTGCTGTTGTGATGCCTGAAATGGGAGAAATTTGGAGGAGAAACTAGAGAAACAGAAACAAAGTTGCTCCATAAACTGAATTTATGTGATTTCTAATGAAACTTTCACCTCAGTGTGCCTCTAGTCCTTATAAGGCACTCTGCCTATGTGCATGTGTACGTAAAATCACTTCTCTCAGCTCTATCTTTATGCAGAGACAGGAAGGATGGGTTTGTGGTTGAGAAAGTGATGCGGGACTCGAGAGATCTGGGTATTATTCCAAAACACTTCCTCTGTGATTCTGGGCAAGTCGCATCGGTCCCGATCCTGAAAACACCAAWGCACCTGCTAAAATCTGCTGTCATAAGTGATGTCAATGAGCAGATCAGATTAGACACAGAGAGAAGAGGAGGCAGCAAAGAGACTTTGAGCTTTCCATACTTTAGCTATCCTTCTGTGAAATGGGGGTGTACATTAATCCTCTGCCTGCTGTACTCTTAATTCAGCTTCTGCACCCTTTCCAAAGCTCAGCCAGTTGGAAATTTGGACAAAAAAGACATCTCTGCTGGGCCTCATAGGACTGTATAAGATGGCCATAATAGGTCCATGACATTTCCATTGCTCCTCTGCCTTGCATGCTCCAATTCCCATGCACCTCTCTGTGTCCTCTATTTCATCCAACTTCTCTTCTTTTTGGTGTTTTCTCCCTATCAGAGATTGTTTTCTCCCTATCAGGAGCAGAGATTATTCAGAACACATGAAGTGCAGGGCTAATATTTCCCAGCCATCCAACACGGAGCTGCTCACACTTTTTCTTTCAGTATTCAGGAYGGAGCAGACCAAATTATATTCGTTTTGGTTTTCTTTTCAATCATTATTCAAATGGCTGCAGCAGTGCATGCCTTATGTTTAGTTTAGAAAGTACATTACATCAGTGGTTGTTTTTCCAGTCTTGTGTTCTTCTAAATGTCCTTTCTGCCCTTTCCTTGTCTGCTCTTTTATAAGCAAGCTTGGAGAGAGGAAACGTTTGAGTTACATTACGAGCTGTTCAGTCTGGCTGGGAAGCAGAGCTATTGTCACTCAGCATGGTTTACTCACTTTGACTTCCTCTACGAACCAACAAATCTTTGGCAGTGACTCCAGAGCTGAGTTAATTGTTAATAATTCGTGGCCTCCCTATATATGTCATCTGGATAATTATTGCAGTCTGCCAAGATGAAAGAAAGGGCAACAGCTCTCGGGCTAAGTCCAGAAAATAAAGCTCTTGTCAAAGTGAGGCCTTGTTTTGGGCTGTATTCTGGTTACTGTGTTTTGTGATGCTGGAGGCACACAGTCAGATATGTCACTAATTCTCCCATCAGGAAAGACCCTCAGGTGGCCATAATGCTGTGGAAGCAATTCCCACCATTTCCATGGACAGGCCTGAGAGCAGCATCAATGGTGCTGCAAAGTACCATCACACTAACCAGTGAAGTCCATTCATGGGAGAAGAGGCAACAGAATAAGGAGTCTCCAATAATTTCAGTGGAGCTGTTTTTATCATAACCAAACTGATGATGTGTCAACATACTGATAGTCAGGTCCAAATACACCACTTCTGTAAGCAATACTTGCATAGCGATGTGGGATCAGTAGCAGATGTGGTCACAGGCAYTATCATTTGGTGGATTACTCAGTAAAAGTGAAATAATTGCAAACTAATTTCAGGCTTCATCTAGAGACACTCCCCTTGTGCCTCCTCCTGCTCTGCTGTCCTTTCCCTTTCCTGGTAGATTCACAACAACCTCCCACAATGCCAGCAAAATATTTCCATTAAATGCAAAATATTGTCATATATGCTAATGTTAATTTTAGGGTTTTTTTTCTCTGGCTGTATATTTTTCAGCAATAACACCAAAATGCAGACTGAAGGAGAGCACAGTAGCCTTTTTAAGAGCTCCAGACAACACTGCACAGCCCTGTTACCCACCCTGTGATGTTTATTGCCCCATTTCCCGCCATCCAACATTTCCCAGTAAAGGAGATAAGGATATTAACTCTCATTAAAACATCAGGGTAAGAAATATGCAGACAAAATGCTTGTATCTGAACTGGAATATAAACTAAGCCCTGGGAATAAAAGACTCTCCATCTAATTGCAAGGTTTCTTGTACTTTTATAATGCAAAGTTGCACAAAACCCCCTCACTATTAAGTAAAAATAAGATACTTTGCAGCTCCCTAGCCTCCAGTAACCAAGGATCTCAAATCTCTTTATAAACATTATAAGCATGAATTAATTTAGACTGCTAACAGCCCTGAAAAGCAGGTACTATTAATCCTTCTTAATGTATAGGTAAAGTGAGGCATCGAGTGATGAAATGAGTTAGTCACTAAGTGAATCAGTAGCTGATCCAAAAATAAATAATTCTAAGTAGCTTTGCACTCTAAAATAAACAAGTTGGAAAGGAGAAGGTATGGGATGGCAGGGGGTGGAAATGAGAGAACAAGGGATAGTAGGGAATTCTAGAAAGTGATATTGTATGAAGGCAGTGCCTCTTAAAGCACCTAAATAACTCATGCATCATTATTAAATATTTATTTCCCCATTTTCAGGGATTTGGGGAGGTGGGCAAGCTGGTTCTGCTACATATRTTCTTAAATAAACATGTTTCTTCTAAGCTTTCGTTAGAGACAACTTCAACAGGAAAAAGCACAGGGAAAAAAACTCTCCTGGAATACTTTTAGAGAGAGAACCAAGACAAAATGCATGGGAGCAGCTGAATGTGCTACTGGCGATCATAGGTTGCATTCATTGTTCAGTGGAGTCACCTAAGGAGAAGCCGTGTGCATGCAGCCAGTGCAGCTTAACCTCAAGGACCATGCTCTGAGCATCAGCTTTTGGGGAATTCATTTGGAATCACTTCATTTTCCTCTTGCTGACTCATGGGGAGTCCCTCCTCCCCTTCTGCCGCTGATGGGGCAGAAGTGTGCCCAACTTCCCAGCTACGAAACCACGTTTACCACTCACTGGGAATGTCCTGCCCCTACTTAAAAAGCTCATTTTGCCCTTTTCCAGAAGGAGAGGCAGGAGAGGTGATTAGCTCCAGCAGCTCAGTGATAGATTCATGTGTGCAGCCTGCTTGGAGAAGGAACTCTGGAACTGATTAAGAGACATTTAAGGGGTTTGGAGGAAATCACATCCACAAACAATGACCTGACTAGTGTTTAAGTGGGCTTAGTAAAAGATCCCTTAAAGAAGAAGTTCCCACCCTTCTAAACTGCTGTCCACAYCCACCTTTCAAGCCTCCCAAAAGATGCTGCATTAACAGACCCAATTCATCCCGGTCCCTCCTCACCTCAGAGTAAACAGCTCAAACTGCACAGATTTCAACCTCCCTGTTCAACCCATCTTAGCCACCCTGCCCTACAAACCGGCTCCTTCTTGAGCTGACACAACAACAAGGTCTCCACACCGGTTTCATTCTCGGGTTAGTTGTTGAGGTGGAGAGCAAGAGGCATTTCCACACAGGCAGGTGCAGAAACACTGAAATTTTTCAGCCTAGGCTCAGAGCCGGCTCCAGTTCAGGCTGTATGTTTTGTCAGCTCATCCACAATATGGTGTTGACTGCACAGAACAGCCTCAGATCCAGTGCTTGCCCCTCACCTTGGAGCAAGGGAAGGTGAGCTTACATCTGGCAGTGCCCAGCAGGAATGTGAGCACCCTGATACTCATCCCAGCAGAGGAGCTGGGAATGTGGCAGTGCCTGCAGATGCCACACTGCTCTCATGAAATGGCATCTGGAGAGGAGGGAAGGTCTGAAACCACCTTTGGTACYTCTGATCCAGCTCAGGAATAACAGGAGACATCACATTATCAGGTGAGCAGAAGGGTAAGGAAAGTTGTGAGCAGAAAAGTAAGGAAATTTCTGAGCAATGCAGCCTGGATCCAGGCTCTCCATGCCCACTTCAGCAGAGGAATGCAGATGACACAGACCCTCCCTCCTCGACTGACTGGCTGCTGTGTACAGGATGTTTTGTTCTTTCCCTTTCCTGTTTTCTCTTCTTTGTGGGCCAGTGTTTTTGTTTTGTTTCTTTTCTCCTTTTCTCTTTCCAAACCACAACTCAGTCCAACATAAATTATTTTCTTTATTTATTTTTTTTAATTCTATTTCTAGAGCAGGCTACAGGTCATACTCTCTAGGAAAAAGAAAGATTTTTGCTCTTCCTTTCTTTGCCTCCTCCACTCACCATCTGAGAGTAGTGATGATTTTGTGATCCATGAGTGGGATCTCTGTGGAAGATATTTTGGATCAGATGGTGCATTTTGCACTCTGTGCAGCTGATGCAAAGCTACWTTGTGTTTGGATTTGAGCACTGGCTTGATGATCCCAGCTCCATCACTGCAGTGTCCTTGGTCACCTCTCTGGCTGCAGATTTGGCACAAAGGACTCAGTTACCCAGATATGTGCCAGCTTGAAGCTGATGGTGACACCCATCTCTACTTACACCTCCTCCTTCATCCCAGCTGCCTTGGGCCCACACTAGGACACAAAGCACAATCAAAGCACCAACTTTTACAGAGCCCTGAGGTAGCTTGTTTGGTCCATCCTGCTCAAATTTCAACACTTGTCTGAGCACCTACCTCTGTCCTTCAACCACATCCTTCTTTTATGCACTTGTGGTTAGACAGGTCAGGGCTTAGGCTCGTTGTCCACTTGATGAGAAAGCAGTGAACATGACCTGAGAATGAGTTTTGACACAGTTCCACCAACCCACTTGACACATGCTCACAGTTTTTTCCATCTGAGAGCATGCTGAAAAGCTGTAAACACGTAAAACCAGCATGCAGGTTACCAGTCATTCCTGTTTGGCTTGTCCAGAGTCCAC
Organism: Amblyornis subalaris; assembly: GCA_018881555.1. Classification (NCBI taxonomy): domain Eukaryota; kingdom Metazoa; phylum Chordata; class Aves; order Passeriformes; family Ptilonorhynchidae; genus Amblyornis; species Amblyornis subalaris. Next base: position 2,050,962 of record JACAXG010000107.1, read on the forward strand.
AGGTCAGTACGAAACAGACAACTGGGAAAAGGGTTGTCTTTGGATGTTAGCGTGTTTTCTGACCCTCCAGGACCACAGAAAACACATGTGTCTCCATCAGGCACAGGTGGTTCCTCCTGGCCCCTCCAGGCACTAAGAAACACGTGAAACAGTCTCTCAGGATGTAGCCAAATCCAAACCAGCTACAAGGGCAGGCACCCACAGGCACCTAGAAGAGGAGAGAGCACAGCTCCAAGTATGAAGACAGCAGTGTGTCCCTCCCTCCACATGTGCTGGCTACAGCTCTCTAATGAACTGTGACATTATAAGGAAACAGCTACCTCACCCCCGAGAAACTGGTGGAAGCCCTCCCTTTATCTCCTCTTGCACTGGTCCTTCAGATCTGAAACACAAGCCACTCCTTCCCCCTTCCCAAGGGTGGCCAAGAAGGAAAGGGAGACCTCACCTCACCCCTTCCACCTCCTCGCTCCCTACCCCACGTGTCAATATTGTGCGTCCTGTTCTCTTCACGGCAGCTCATATTAATGAATGAAACAATCTCCTAGAACAATGGGCCTCCATAATGTCTTGACCACCTGGTGTTTTYTATTGGCTTCACAGCCAGTACCTTTCTTCCCGCCCCGCAAGAGAATTAGTCAATCCACGAGCGCACGTCTGGCTGCCCACGCTGCCACGGGAGGAGGTGGGGAAGGCAGCTCCTCGCCAGCGAGTGTTTACGACCTGCTTGGCCCCGGCTGCCGTCACCAAGGCTGCCAGATGAGCCCAATCCCACGCATCCCTTTCACCTTCAAAGCCTTTCACCTCTGCGTCTCGGTGCACGGGCAGCAGCCGAGGCTTGTGCAAGGCTCAGGGATAAACCATCCGCGCCCCTCCAGCAACCAGAGGCGTTCTGAGAGCTTCAGGCGTAGCCCTGAGCGCCAAAGCCCGGCCAAAGCGCAGAGATCAGCAGTATTTCTCAAGCCTGTTTTGAAGGTGCTTTTGAGTCTTCCCATCACTACTCGGAGGCTGCTGCCTATCCCCATGACCACAATATATTAGCTCCAGCAGCTTTTCAGCGACTCAGCTTTGCCACAGCTTCCTGCTTTTGAGCATACCTGCTGCGCTCGGCTGGAGCTTTGCCAGCCCCAGCTTTTGCTCGGGTTTGGTTCAATCTAGTACAAGATGGGAGTTTAGTAAAGGGCGGCTTTTTGTATTGGAAAAAAAAMAAAAATTCCAACTGCTGCACCTGAAGGCTAAAGAGGAGCCGTTGTTTCCAATGAAACCTCTTTGCTCCTGTTTTGAGACAGTTCACAGACCCCCCATGCATGGAGAGCTCTAGAAAATGTGCTCCTCATTATGGACAGTTTGCTTCAGGAACTGCTGCCTTCCCCTCTCCCCCAGTGCTTCAGATAAATCCTTCTCATTTACACCAAAGGTTACCTTAGTTTGAAAAGAGAAGAGCTGGATAGGCTCTGAAGGAGTACCCACAATTACATTTAGCTAATTGGCAGTGCTGGTCCACTAAGTGTTCCAAGTGAAGGTGAGCCCTTGAGCTAGGTCTAGAGTTAGGGCTTGACTTCTGAAAAAGCTGGGTTTGGGGCTTTTTCCTTAACCTCGGAACAACTGAGTTGCCTGACTCAAAGTTCCCTGAGCTAACCTGACATAAAACTGTAATGAAAAGAATGGTGGTTTTTTTTGACTGGGGTGAATTTGCTGAGGTCAGCCCTTCATCTCTGAACCCCACCTCACCATGGGTTTGTCTTGGGGCAAATACTGAAGGACCTCTTGCTTGTATTGTTGCTCTGACTAGTGAACTGAAGCTGTGCTTTAACATGTTTTCCTAAAGCAAATTTAAAATCGAGGACAGCAAGACATGATTTACCTTAGGCTGAGAACTAAGAGTTACAGAGTCCCTCATCTAAAACTTCATAACTGTGCTAAACAAATACAGAAATGTACCTAAAAACTCCAGGACTAGACGAGTCTTCACCACATCTCCTTCCACAACAGCATGGGCACAGTAAGAGAGAGAAATATGGTTTCCCAGCACTCACCTGTTTTATGACCGTGGGCAATATTTTTACTATTGTTTCTCCAGCTTGTTGTCTTTGTCCCTACAGCTGGAAGTTCTCTGGGCCAAGGACAATGTCTCATCACAGGCAGGACCTYGAGCAAGGCTCCTCCTGGCATTGCAGTGGGGGAAATTACCCAAGAGGTTGGTTGAGCAACGGAGGTAAGGTGCACATCAGTGTCCTCGTGCGTCCCAACCACACCCACAGCAGTGGTTTGACATGGATTAGGGATTATCTTGCTTGTCCCTGTTGACCTGCAGCTGAGTGCAAAGCCAAGGTTTTCACACTGACTTTTGGTCTAGGAACATGGGCAAAGTGGGAGTGAGAAAAACGTCCCACCTTTATTCTGCAAAGRTCTTGCTGGTTTCCTCTACAAGAGAGGGTGTTCAGACTGCTGGGGTTATGTAGGATTTATACATTTCTTAGCAGTGAATGTCTTCGTAGTCACACCTGCACCAGGAGGCCAGATCCAAATCTGAGAAAAGAGTCTGGCAAATCATTGCTGTCACTGAGACATTACCCCAAAATGAAACACCTTGGTCTAAACTCAGCGATGATATTAGACACAGGAGAACTCACGGAACATACGTGTTTCTAAAAATAGAGGTAGAGTGATATCTGAAGTCTTCAATGTTGATCATCTCCAAGAGATATGCTCTGCTTCAGTCAAGGAACAGACACTGCACCATGTGACCAGTTTGTTCAAGCAAAACGCTTTTAATATTGAATGAATGAAACAAAGAAAYGTTAGAATGAAACGCAAGTTAGAATTAATTACTTCATCAGTGATTCCAGACGAGATAGAAGCAGGCAAAACTCACTGCTTAATATTATTGTGGGACTGTGCAAGTATCTAATTTGTTGGTTCACTTGCATTTTTTAAATGCAGATTTTGGTAAAAATTCAGATCAACTCAGAAAAAAAATATTCAGAATTTTTAGTGAGTCAGCAGAATTCAAAGATTAATTCATAAAATATTGATTTCATTCAAAATGAATCAAAGTGTATATTTTTTATTAATCCTTTGCGGGTTATTTTTTTAAAACTACACTGACACCAACTGAAAATCGAAACTGCCTCTTAAAGAAAAATGCCAATATACTTCATTTTAAAACTTGTAAATGGAGTTTTGTGGCTCTTTAATAATTCAAGATTTTTTCTTCTGAAAAAGTTGTGTGCTGCAACAAATATCAACTCACAAAATATTTCTGGCTGCTTGCATTTTTCTGTCTTCTTTACATTTTATAAAATTAAAGAAAAAAGATGGGGGGAAAGTGTTTAGCTTTAAGACAGCTTTTCCACCATTACTAGTCTGGACCTAAGGCAGGAACTTGATATTCTGCTCCAAGCCCTGTAATTTTCCAGGTGCCAAACCCACTTCCACCACCCAAACAAACAGAAAATTGATGGTTCCCAACTCCTCATGGAGCAATCCACGATTTGCACACAAGTGGTGTGATCTGGAGGCRTCATGAAGTGGGCAGTGAGGAAGACACGGTGTCCTACACCAGGGTCAGAAAAGTGGCCAGCTCTGAGGACTGATGACTGCCTTCATGGGGGAAAGAGGTGTGTGCCGAGGTGCCTCCTCACCTACTGAATAGTTCAGCTTCGAGCGGGAAAATATTTGAACTTCTGCCCTCAGGAAAGAAATGAGAAAAGAAAGAAAGCTGAAAAAAATAGACCACAGAAGGGTTTGGGTTGGAAGGGCTCTTAAAGATCGTCTCATTCTACCCTCCTGCCGTGGGCAGAGACACCTTCTGCTATCCCAGGCTGCTCCAAGCCCTATGCAACGTGGCCTTGGACACTTCCAGGGATGAGGCACTCACAACTTCTCTGGGCAATGTAGTGTCAAGGCCTTACCACCCTCACAGTGAAGAATTCCTTCCTAATATCTAATCTAAACCCACTCTCTTTCAGTTTAAAGCCACTACCCCAATCTAAGCAGAGCAGCTGAAAACTGCATTTTTAGTACTTTTACCACTGAGGTCCCAGGCCCACCGTACACTCCACATAAGCCAGCCTATTTATACTATGCAGAAATGGGATCATAACAGTGAGAATATATCTAGTTAATCACATTTTAGGAGAATCCATTGGAAAAAAAAAAGCAAGAGCAGGACTGCTACCATTCTATTATTGGCATAAGAAATCATCGCTGGATTTGAATCATAACCTTAAACCTCAGCTGTGTTGCTAAGACCCAGCATGTCTGCTTTGCTCTTTCTAACAGGTGCAACTAGAAAAAAAATTCAGATCTCCACACACCCCACAGTGACTGGACCATGAGTTCTTCACCTGAGTCTGGGAATACGAGTTGGGAGGCAGAGTCTAGCCACGGGGGTCAGGGAAAAATGGYTATTTCTGCTTTCTGACCCGGGCTCCCGCGGGTGCACAGAGCATTTCCAGGCGCCGAGGCAGCGTCACCTCATTCCGCCCCTGTGGCGCAGCGGTTGGCTCCCTCACCTGCTCGAGAGGGTCGCAAAGGAAACAGCTAACTCATCACTTTTTGTCGTCAGTTATAACTACAAAGAGACCCCAAAAGGTTGTAGTCGCTCCTGTCAAGCTTCAGTTAGGAGCAGCAGATAGAAGCTGCCGTTCGTTTTCTCTATTTCACCGCGAGGGTGCTATAAATAGAAGCCTGTGTGTGGCTTTCTGGCTCTCTGAATATATGCCTCACACCTTCTCCATTTTTTTTTTTTTTTAACACCCACATAAACATTTGCCTGTCACCAGACCCACAGAGACACACATTTTCCACAACATGCCTATCAAAAAGAAAGGAAAAAAAAATAAAATTAGAAAAGAAAAGGGTWCTTTGTACATGTACTGTGCATGTAGGTGTATCTGCATACATGTGTTTGCATGCAGCAAGGTTTATGCTCATGTAAATTAAAATTTAGCAGCCTTTATATTGACCTTTTCGACGCTTATAAATTCACTTTGCTGTCCTGAGTTTCACATCTCAGCTGATGTGGGCTGTGATRTTTTTCTGTCAGTGGGCAGTGACTTGACGTTATTAATATAAAATTGCTGCTGTGAGTGGCAAAGGGGTTCTTGTGCTCTTTCTGCTGCACGACTCTTGAAGTTCTCCAAGTGTATAAGGAGGAAGACTGGCCTAATGCTGAGCTGCTTTGCTGGCTGAGCTGGAAACCCACGCTGGGAGATGGGGAGGCTGRGCAGAAGCTGTGGCCATCTTCCCTGGGCAGCACTGGGGAAGCYGACACAGGAAAATCTGGAGCTGCAGAGGCTGCAGCAGGATGGACCTTCTGTAAGGTGCTCCCTGCAGGAGTTATGGGTTTCTCCTGCAAAATGCTGAGTGCTGAGAAGGCTGAGAGCCTTCCAGCATTTGAGGGACGGTTCCCTGCACTGCGTCAGGGCTGTTTCCTGTCAGAAGTTTCAAAGAGGTAAAACACGGTGCGGCTGCTCTGCTTTCCGCTCCCCGTACCCAGGCGCAGCTCAGATTGCTCAACCCTGCATCAGCCTGCAGAACATGCCCTTCTTGGCATTATTTCACAATTCAAGTAATTTTTTCCCTTTTTTCTTTAGTTTTTTCTTCAGTTTTTTTTTTAATTTCTCCATTTCCTGTTTCTATGAAACATAAAAATGTATGTGATGTAAAATATATGCTATGCCAGTGCATCACGTAGTGCTGACACAGGGCAAAAATCAGCCATCATGCAACTCTTTAAGTCATCCTGGAATTCTATTTTTATGCCAAAAAGTGCATTTTCCTTAAGTTGTCTGCCAGACTGGATGGTATAAAAAAAACCTTGTGATACTCAAGCTGCCTGAAGACCTGCGGAAAGATACAGAGAGTTGCAAAAAAACAGGAGAGAAAAAAATTGTGAGGTTTTTCTCACCCCCTCCCTCCCTTTCTTACTTTTGCACAGGTGTTCAAACTGCAAAGAGCCGAACAAGCCTTCGACTTTGGTTAGAAATGTGAGATCTTAAAAATAAGGGTGACTGATTCTATTTTTATTTTTACTGAAAATTGAAAACTGGGTGACATTTGTACAGATACCTGGAGGTTTAGATTTGGTACTAGGAAAATTTTCTTCACTGAAAGGGTGGTCAAACATTGCAACAGACTGCCCAGGGAAGCAGTGGGATCACCATCCATGGAATTGTTCAMAAAATGTATAGATGTGATGCTTAGGGACACAATTTAGTATTGGACCTGGCAGTGCTGGGTTAACTGTTGGACTCCATGATCTTGGTGGTCTTCTCCAACCTAAATAACTCTATGATTCTGTAAGTTCAGGTCCTGACACAGCCCATTTAGGCTTGGTTTTCCACTTTCCTCACTGACCCAACATTACAGACCAGCACTTTATAGCAGCTCATGTTTTCAGATGACAGCAACTTGTCATGCAATTCTGCTGCCAGTTTTTAAGAAACTGTAGATGCACATGAGCTTACAAGAATTGCTTCCTTTATTGACTCATGTCCATGCACTGTGGTTTAGGCAAATATCCTCTYAAAGGAAATGTGTACATTCATCAACAAGGCAATCACTGAAAAATTTGCAAAATATTGTCCCAGGTAACCATGTTAACTTCTTTTAAAAGTGAGTGACGTCTCTTAAAAAAWCTACTTGACTCAGCTGGGTTATCGTGAGGCCACTATAAGCCAGTCAAAAAAAAAAAAAAAAYATCATCTGCATGCCTTTCGAGTAGGATGTCAAACACAAGACTGGTCTGAGCCTGGCATGGCAGAAAGGTTTTGATGATATTTGGACAGCAAAGTCAGCCGAAGTGGTCCTCAGTCATACTGAAATTACTGGCAGGGCTCTGGAAGGTGCCTGGGCAGAAGGATCTGTAGAGATGGGATGACGTCAGCAGCAGTGGCAGAAACCTTGATAGAAACTGCATGAAAAGTTTCTGTGTTCACCATGAAAAATGGGTTTTGGAAGCGAATTTCCCACGGCACTAAATTGATTGCAAGAGAAGGATACAGAATCACACCAGTCCAGGCTCTGGTCTATCGTTCAATTAAGGGACTGAATGTCTTGCTTTGTTGTTTTAGCAAGACTGCAAATTTGTTTACAAGATAAAATGAAAGGAAATCGTTGTCTGGTTTCTTTAAAATGTCCATCTTTTTGACCTTCTCAGGTGCCTCATGGGCTCTCAGTTGCTATGTTGGGAAACAGCTCTGGAATGGCAAATTATCTTAAATATAGAAATAGAAATAAAACCAAATAAATTCTTCCCTTTTCTACAAACAGTGCTCAGTCATTTCTAATATGACCAAATTTCTGCTGTGATAGTTGCCTCTGAATGCTTGAACTGAAGATGAAGGAAGGCTGAAACCTCCAGCATCTTCACATAACTTCCATTGTCCTTGGTGTATCCCTCATCGCCGACAGGCACAACCACACAGTATGAAAAATTATTCATCTGAACTTTTACAACATTATTCTGAAGTTTTCTAAAATTCAGTGTCCTCATCCTCAGCCTGATCTTCTTGTGAACAGCACCAGAGTTACTAAAAGGAAGATCCCGTCTATGCAGTACAGTGCAGCAGCACCAAGCTAAAGATTCATGAGGGAACACAAAACAAAAATGAGAAAACACATCTTTGTGGGCAGTGTTTGCTAGAGCCTTAGGGATGTGGATGAGCTTGAACTGGCTCAGAAGAAGGAATAAGCCAAGGAAAAGCTTGTAGTGATCAGAGGAACCAGTGAAGAAGCTCTTTTAAAACGTGTTTTGTTGAGAACTGGAGCATCCAGAGATGCCATGGAAACCAGGCAGGGTAACTGTTTAGAGGTTAGATTGGGGGATAGTTTCCAAYAAGCAGCATTTGTGAGAGCTTAGATTTCCTTCCTCAAACTTATGGTACTTAAATTAAGGATGAAAATAAGAGTATATCTTCAGCTATTTAGGTCTTAGGCATCCAGTCTAAGATAATTGTCAACATTCCCTCTATTGTCATGGCAAGGAGGCAGGGACATCTAAAAGGCAATGAGGCACAACTATTTTAGGATAAAAGCATATTCCTTTGAAGTCACTGCTTAAGCTGACATAGGCTAGAGGAAGTATTCTGAAATTCTGAAATTCTGTGGTTTTGGACTGTGTGAGTGTAGTTCTGCAGCTTCCAAAATTTTTACTAATATTTATCAACTAATAAGCAAAGAAATTAGTAGAAGCAGCTAATAAAGCACAATAATAGCACAATCTTGAAATGGTACCTTCCATTTTATGATCCCTGTATACTTTGAATTCCCAAACAATTAAGTGCAGGGTAGATAAGTGTGGGATGTCAGTTATCTTGACCCATTTATTACGCATCTCACCTATGCTGGCCATCCACCTGGGAGATAGGCACGCAACTTTCTCAGTAAGCCAACTGTTGTCACACCAGCTTTGTCAGAATTTCCCAGCCTGAGCAATTAGGTCCCTGAATTCTGCCAAAAACATGCCAATGTCTGAAAATGGACAGAGCAAAGAGAGAATCCCCTGAGAGACCCCCTAAACGTGTGAATCACACTGGCAGCATAGGACTCCTCATAAAATGCAGCCACACTGCTTTCTTTCTCAAAGTCAGACAATCCATCCCCTAAAGAGAACGTTAAACTATAAATAGTGAACCAAAATCCTCTTTGGGGCTCATAAGCCTCCCTTCAGCCACCATCCCTGCTCAGCAGGTGCTTGCAATGTTCATATTATTAGCCCATTCCAGGATGAGACCTCTGGGAACCTGGCTGTGGAGTTGGCCCAAGGAAGGCCAGCAGAGTACTTTTGTCATCTGTTTGGTTGGGATGTGATGTGCAGTCGTTCTGTGTTCTTCTGGACTTGGCTGACTCCAGGCAAAAGCTGGGTACACCTCCAAACCTTTGAAATGTAGGGAACTGGGGAGTGCTGAGAGACCTACACATGGGTTTGTGGGATATGTGTTTAAAGACTTTGGATGCTTCAGGCAAGTGGTTTTCCAGATTTGTAGTTGTCCAGAAAATGATATTAAGAGATCCTGGAGGATGCTGTGGTGGCCAAGAGACCCTAAATTTCCCTTCATGCAAGAAAGGCCATATCCCATGGTGTCCTCAGAGTATCCCAAGGCCACTCCAGTCAGAATATTCAGCCTTGTGGCACCCATGGGAACACCGTAAAAGCACAGTGTGGATAAACCTTTTCAGAACAAAAGTCTCGTTAAGAGAGACCTTTAATATCAATAGTCCCCAAAAGCCACTGGCCAAATTCCACCACACTCAGCAAGAATGCGTTGTGGGAAACGTTAAACGCTGTTCTCCCCCTCAACCTGAGCTGGAGCAGCTATGGCTTTCTGAGGCACACACTGCTGGTCACACCAAGCCGTGAGGCACAGGCTGGGTCTGCTGTTTGCCAGAGTTCTCCAAGCTGGTATTTGAAATACGGGCAGATCAGATTCTCTCCTAATTTAAAGTAAACCCACCTGCTTTGGTTACATTTTTCATGGCATAATGTTCAGAGAGTTCATACTCCAGCCCTCTTCTGTTATGCACAGTGGAAAAGGAGGAACGAGGGGGAAGATACACTTAAGTCTGCATAACTCCAGAATGGAGTTTAATGAGGGAGAGCATAACACTTAATTCAAACCCAAAGCATTCATTACTACATTACCTTTCCATATCAGTGCAATACATTTCGTTCCCTTTTCAAAATACCATTTAACATAAACCATTTATTTTTTCAASTTTTCCCACAAGCGTTTTAATGTAGAGTTTGGACACCTTTCAGGAGAGTCGTGTGATGTAATGCATTTGAGAGACATAACAATGTATGCGGAGTTTGGAAAATCTTTTGCAACATGAATAAAAATGACTGTTCCTTTCAAAAGGCAGAATCTGACTTGCTGTCAAGAGTTTTGAGGAAGAGGAGGAATGCAGTAGCATCAGAAGATTTCTGTTGGCTTTTAGTTCATGTGAGTTTGTGGGAATTTACATAAGAAATTGTAAGGAAATACAATAAACTTTGGGGACTCAGCAAGAGTTTTGACACATTGGCAGCTCTCTGAAAATTTGTTGCTGATTAGAACGAGATACAGTCCACTAGGCTTACACATATTAGTAATATTTAAATCCACAGGGACACACCATTGAAGACACCAATATTTAGCTGGAGTCAAAGAACAGAGATGTAACTCAGTGTGATATTGTGAATAACAAAGGAGGAAGGCTATCACAATYTTTCATTATAATTTTTAGCAGCCTATTTAGTTCTATGTCCTCACTTTTAAGAGTCCCAAATCACAAGGATTTGACCTGAAGTATACTAATTTGTCATGAAATTAAACTTTCAAGTCAAATAAGATCTTAAATACATACAAATTCTCGAGAAATAAATTAAATGTCTTTCTGAGGAAAAAAAAAAGAATTTAAGCTATAAGTAAGGAAAAGAAAAAAGAGAGGGAAATAAGGTTGCATTTGACTAAAGGAAGACAAACATCTGGCTACAGAAGGATGCACTTTCAAAAATATTTTTTTTTCCTTGTATCCGGGTTCATCTTTGTTAGCTTAATAAAAATTATAACAATGGGGTGTGCCTGTGAGACAGGTAACTATCTGTAAAACACTGAAATAATGCTCAGTGTGCTGCCAAAGACCTTGAGATTGATTTTTAACAGGATGACTGATATTCTTCTCATCCTCAAAATCAATTCAAGCTGCTTGCACTTTCKTAGCAGAAGCTAAGCTTGTGAGAGTGTATCAGGATGCTGTCATTAACCAAGCAGAAAAACTGGCCTCAATATTCCAGATAAAAAACACCTTTCCCAAAGCTGGTTAATGGTAGATCAGCGTAACAAAGGCAGCAGATCTTCCAGGCTACCCTTTAGACCATCCCTGCTGGCCTCCTTCTGCCACTGCTGCCTGGGGTTATGCTGGGTGATTGCATCTCACACCAGCCCTTGCTGGGGAGCTGCAGCCTTCTTCAGCCAATATTTCTCCTGCAGGAAAAYCCCTGTGGATGGTTACCAAACGCACTCCCATTTGTTTAGCACTGGCAGAGATAGGGAGCGATGGTATTGTGGTGAGATGGGGAAGTTTCTGTTTTCCCCACGAGCAGATAGATCCTGTGCTCAGCACAGAAGTAGTCTGAGAAGTGCAGCGGGGTCCTTGCCGAGGTGAATTTGGAGGTGAGACGGTGCCAGCTACCAACATGCCTGGAGAATAAAAGACGTGTGGGCTCCCTCTGATCCCCGTGTTGATGTCAGGGCAACACGATAGGAAGAGAAGTAGACTGCCACAAAAAATAACCACAAAAACTTGCTTGGGAGTGTTCTTTTCATGCAAGTTGCAAGTGAAAATGCCATATTAATACTGTATTGTCCTTTGTAATCAAAGGCGATGCCGCTGACAACATGATTCCTTTTGTATCTATGTCTGTGTGTTGAAAAGTCTCTCTTGTGAGTGGTGGTTTGGTTACACAAGCAGGGAGAAGAAATTCAAGCTGCTGCTTACCTGTTCCTGATTATCCTATACAGCTGTGGCAGTGAATTCCAGGGGAAAAAGTTTTCTCCTTTGGAWATCAAGAAAGATCCATCAGTGGCATCACCTGAAGGAAGTCTTGGTCTCACAAAAATTCTGTAGAGCCRGTGGGATGTTGACACTGGCCCATTTTTCCCCAGCATGTCTCTGATGGAGGAGGTGGGTATTTATGCTGGAGTGACATTCCYACCCACTGACACACAAGGTGCTCATCCAATATGAGCTTCTTCTAGTCCGTGCTGTTCACACAGAAGGGGCTGTCCATGCTGCAGGACCCCTTTCCACTGACACCTGGGAGAGGATTTTTCTATGAAATTAGAAGTTGAGATTTTTTTCCGTGTCCCAGAGCTGTCATTAGGTCCTACAAGGGCAAAGGCACCTTCATCTTGTGGGGTTTATCTCCCCAGTTTAACCTGTGGCCCTTCCCAGAACCTAGACCCTCAGGTCATCAGCTGAGCTCCACAATGCAGATATCCACATGTGGGAATACAGGTAAAAACCACCTCCCTTGTGGCCTTCACAGGAATGCCCGTGATCACCTAACTCCACGTCCCTGGAAACCCAAAGCAGCCTCCCCACACCAAAAACACACTGTGCCCAGGAGAAAGGGGAAGATACCTGTATGGGTGACTGGTTTGCCCTGGTACAAGCACACAAATACTTAGCAGGCATGTTCTTCAGTGCAAGGACACTTGTCTGTAGCATCTTCTCCACATGAAACAAAGACCCTTGAGGCTGAGTCCCTGCAGGGCACCTCTCACGTTAAAGAAAACTTGTCATTTCTCCCAAACAGGGGAGGAAGGAAGAGCTTGTGGTAATGCAGCAAATGGAGGCTCAGGAAATCTATGTTCATATCCTGGTTCTACCACAGGTTTCCTGTGTGACCTTGGGCAAGTCCCCTAATCTCTCTCTCTGYCTCCCTTCCCCCCTGTGTAAAATGGGGATAAAATAGTTCCCACTCCTAATGGGACTCAAATCTTAAATTGGCTTATGCATGGTACCATACAGCACGGGGGCAGCTGCATGTGTGGACCARTCCTTTCTGTGTGAGATCAGCTACAGGACTCCAGCTCCAGTGTTCATAAAAATTTCCATTATCTTGGCTGCAATATGTCTTACTCTACTGACCACGTATTAATGGGTATGAAGAGGTAAATTTCAAGCTTTAAATGACAAAAAAGCCATTGATCGAAGTAAGTCTGATATTTGCTCTGTGTGCATCATTGATRTACTCAGGGGGAGGCTGAGAGACCTTTGGAATCGTGGTTTATTCATTGTATAATTCTCTGCAACAAGAAGCAAAACTGAGATAAAACTAAGCCCTAATTCATACTTGCAACAGTCYCTTATTGTTTATAAAGAGACATCCTGGTTGTCCTGTTAACATCCCAGTGTGTTCCCTGCACTCCACTCCTGTAGCTGACCAAAACCATGATGTCCCRTGCACCTCAYAGAATCCTAGAATATCCTGAGTTGAAAAGGATCCACAAGGATCACTGAATCCAGCTGCTGGTCCTTCATAGGACAACCCCAGAAATCCCACCATGTGTCTGAGAGCRTTGTACAAACACTTCTTGATCTCTGTCAGGCTTGATGCTGTGACTAGCTCCCTGGGGAGCCTGTTCCAGTGCCCAACCACCCTCTGGGCRAAGAACCTCTCTCCTAATACCCAGCCTGAACCATCATGKGTGTTCACTCTTCCCACTTCAGCCAGTCCCACTCTTAACCACCCACGACTGTGAAGGTGTGTTACTCTTCAGTTTGGCAGAGGTCTGGACATTCAATAATAGAGGCTGTTTGGATCAAGTTGCCCTCACACTGTCTACCAAAGTTYACAGAGACTCAGGACAAACCAAAAAACAAAAGTGGGTTTCCATCCCAAGTTTTTCCATTTAGAGGTGAGACTGTGACAAACCTGGGCTGTAAAGATGTAGACAACATGTTGTCAAGTCCATCCAAACCAGATGTGCTCACTCATAAGGCAAAAAAAAAGGGTGGTGAGATTTTATTTGAAACATACATTCTGTTCTCACATCCCTTTGAAGAGATGATGTGGGATAATTCGGAGTCTCCTTCTTACACAAACATTGCAAACACTTCCTGTTGGTAACTATAAAAGGAGAGTCTGGCTAAGTAAACAGTTCTCTTCGTAGTTGTGTCTAAGCAGGAAAGCCCTGTGTTCTTCACCAATAGCTCCATTGATGGCTACAATTGTTCTGGTTATTGTTTGCATTTGTAATAACACTGATTATAACAAAAGATCAAAACAGGAACTTCCTCAAACTTATTAAAKGCTTGCAGTTGGGGCCTGGATGTTGCTGGCATAAAGATGGATGTGCATTGACATGCCAGAAAAGGGGGAGCCAGACCTTCAGCTTGTGTAAATCATGGTTGTCACCACCAGCTGAGGACCTGGCTTTGCCATGGCATCTTGTGCTGCCCAAGAGCTCTTAACGCCCTGATGTTACCCTTTAAATTTCCCCACTCACCATTTTCTTGTACCRTGAATTAAAGGAAAACTGAAATTTGAGAAAATGAAATAGCAGGACCAAAAGAGTAAAAGGAATTCGTGGCAGAGTTTAGCATAGAACCCAGGCCTCCCAAGTCTCACTCTCAGTGTCCCATAGAAGTGTCTCTGAGGCGTTCAGTGATCCTCAGCCAGCCCACATATCTTTTCTGTGTTCTTTCATTTAGCAATAATTATTTTCTATCATTATTATCTATTATTTTACGTGTTCAGGAGTTTCTTTCAGATTTACCACAGAGGAAACCTGTAATCAGCCTCTGAGGTGTAACAAACCATCTACCATGACTAAACACACCATTCACAGCATTTTCAGCTTCTACTGCACCACCAATGACCAATCTCTTCGCTATCACATGAAGAAACACACCCATGTTGGGCTAAATACTGGAGCTACAGCTTTGAAGTGGAGGACTTATGCTAACACCTTCCTCTCCCCAGCAGAGCCCTGCTGTTTGTTTTGGCTTCTCAGTCCTGTGTCCCAAGTGTGTGAGTTCTCAACATTTTGTCAGAGAAGCAGTAGACATATCACTGATAACATCATACCACCCCAAATTCTGGTTSGCTTGCTCTTTGTTCTCTCTGCCTGTAAGACCAAGGTTAAAGCRCAGGTCTGACTTAGAATGGAGAATTTCCACTGGTCCAACCAACAAACTTCCCTTATTAATCAGACTGGGTCTCCCACAGCTTAAGAGTTTGGGTACAGTGCACAGAAGAACACAGTTACTTAGTAAGACAATATGTGGTGTTAAAAACTCTTCTAAGGTCCAAAAGCATAGYTCAGATTAAGACATTCTGCCATTTTATAAATATTTCTTGGGTTTTTTTGTCTGACATTGAAGTAATGGCATGAGGAGGGACTGCTTGTAGAGAGAAGGACCACGCAAAAAAATGAGCAGAACAAAAATATAAGTTGATGCTGTAACCAACAAATTCTACTTCAAACTGCAAACCTGAATTCTTTTGGAAAGGACGGGTGCCGTCAAGGAGCCAGGGAAACCACGTTCCTATTTGCAGCTTACTGATCTAGGAAATAATCTATTTTGCCTGAGCTTGAGAGGGAAACCTCAGGTTGATGGGTGCACGCTGATACCTGTGGATACAACAGCTCACTGCTGGCTTGCACAGAGATCTCCATATAAAGTATGCAGATGGACTGGTCAGACTTTCTAAATCTCCTTTGTTAGGCTCCTTTCTACATCTCTTTTGGCAAACAGTCAGGATCCACTTTGCAGGAAAGATTCCCAAGGAAATGTTGCAAAGGCTGGGGAGGCAATATTCCTGCAAGTTCCCTGCAGTGATTGCATGGGGACAACCTTTACACTTTTCTTGTCTTTCTCCTCGGAGAGTATCATCACGTTTTGTGAAAACCTTGACTTGCTCAGTCCCAGCATTGCCTCTTACTGAAGAGGGGACAGAAACCCATTTGTTCAAATTTGCTCAGCTTGCAAAATGATTTGTGCTGCCTGTGTGCAAGAGACGTTTCTTGTGATATCAGGACCATCTCCCAGTTAACGCAGGGAACTTGCTATGGAAAGTTTTGTGTTCCTCTCCCAGCTGAGGCACATAGGGTTTGTTTTCCTGTGTGAAATAGAAGAAATTCCTTGTCATTTCCTTTAGTCCATCTCTAAAAAGGCCATCACAGCTTACCTCTTTCCCACATGGGTAGCAAATGCCCAGGATCAGGAGCAAACCCTTACAAACACGCACAGAGCACCTGGCACCATGGGAGCCCAAGGCACAACCCACATACTGACAGGACAGGAAAACCAGATCGTCATATCCTTGTGGAATGTGAACTTCACATAAGACATCGAAATTGGGGATTTAAAGCCCAGCAAATGAACTACGAACTCCTCACCCCCCAGTGTCACAGCAGATCTGCAGGACTCAGCTGCCCAAYTTGAGCTCTAAGTGCCTCTGTTCTCCTCCATAAACAGCCCGTAGTAAAACCAGGACACTCAATGGCACAGCCAAGAAACCCTAATGCTTCTCCATCCTTTTACTGGGATTTGGTCCCACTACAAGCCATCTCAGCCAGTTAAGTGGCTTGCCTTTACTGTTTTGCCCCAAATGACATCACCATTTGGCTTTCTGTGTGTACCTCCTTGGCTCTAACTGTCCCCCTTGGCTCTTTTCCCTGTAAACAGGGCCTGATTAATGTTGCAGAAGAAGGGCTGTGAATCACGTATTCCATTCTCTTATGGGAAGTCAGAATGTCAATTTTTCCTAGTTTTAAGTGCGGAGAATCGGGATATTTAATGCAGAATCCCTAGCAACGACACAGAGCCTGCAGCCTGAGCCCACAGCTGCAAGCTTCCCAACATACTTTCTGTAACAGCAGCTGATGAATCACCCACTAGAAGACATGCACTTTAAAAAAAAATAAAAATGAAACAGCATTCACCGATGCTGCCTATTATTACCCAGCCCCAAACACGTTACAAGGATATTCTTTGATAAGGAAAGGGCCCTCACACACACATCCACAAATCTCTACTGGGCTGTTTAAAGGCTGAATGGAGACAGCCCGACAGCCACAGATGTTCCCTCTTCAATCCTGGGGAGCAGCATTTTGCTGCCCACTGTACTCATCACTGGTAATGCTTCCAGCTCGTGGCCAAAAGCCGAAACTCGCTCTGAGATTTTGCTTTGCAAATGCAAGGAAACCAAAAACAAGAACAGCTCAGGGACCCTGCTACAGTCTCTTTCCATTCCCTTTTTTATGGCTATCTTTCTCAGCTTTTCAAAATAAATCAACAAATGAAAAATAAAGCATAGTTTGGACTAGTCTTTTTAAGGGTTTTTGTACAAAGTGAGCTAAAACAGTATGGTAGAGCTCCATAAAAAGGATGCTGTACAGGAAAGGCTCAGGGAAATTACTGGGGGGATGCACTGTTCTTAAGAAGCACCTACTTGACAAGTGGAACAGCAATCTGTCTGGCACATTTTGTTGATTCTATGATTTCCTAAAAGTATTGTGACTAACAATGCAACAAATAAACCAGACCAAAAAAAAAATCAATAGTTAAATAAAGTGGAGGGACACTTCTTTGCAGGAAGATCATTTCAATCACATACAAAATTTCAATCATATGCAGGATGATCCGCCCTGGAGATCGACAAGAGCATTCAGAATGATGATCTAGTGAAAGATGTTCCTGTCCATGGCAGGAGGGTTGGAACTAAAGGATCTTCAAGGTCCCTTCCAACCCAAACCATCCTAAGGTTCTATTATTTAGAAGCCCTCAGAATCCACTTGAGGTGCACTGAGAAACAAGCTCCTAAATGCCTTGAACCCAAAGGGAATTCCACCCAAGAATGAACTTCCCCCTGACAGAAATTAACTGAAGTCAAATATTAGATAAATACATGTGATGAGACATTGACAGATAACAGGGTCAGGAGATGAAAAATAATCCACGTTAATTTTAATACCATCACTGAGGAACACTTACAGTGTATTATCAGTGTTTACGCAGGATATGAACCCCATTGTGCTGGGTGCTGCAAAGATACACCAGGTGTGTCTGACCCAGAGGTACTTCATACATCAGTAGAAAGATATTCAGATGCCTATTTCCTAGCTGTGGCATGAAGATTTGTGCAGGAATTTAACTTTAGTAAGGTCCCTTTTCTTCTCTATACTCCATGTCTCATAATGAAAAAAAAAATGAAGAAAAACTCTTCCCTTCCCTGTTCAGCCTGCAAACACCAGGGAACTGGGGCAGCCTCTGATGGATTTATTAAGCCGTTGTGCAAACCAGCTCAAGAGCCAGGCAGTGTTTGAGCCCTCAYCCAGCATGTTGCACCTCATGTGACAGGGAGAGGTGGCCCAGATTTTCATCCTCTCAGTGCTGTGGTTGTAGCAAGGATCCAGCAGAGGAATGAGGATGATGGAGAGAGCCTCTGAGATTTACCCTACARCACAGCAGGGCCCAGGATGGTAAATCCTACCTGACAAGTTCAGCTGTACTGGGGTTGGGTAGACTTGAACTACACATGATGTGTTTTGCCCCCAAGGACCAAACATAGGGAGGGGAGGTGGAAGGGAGCAAGGATATAGGTACAAAATCAGATCTGCTGCTAAGTATCCTCATSACTCAGAATATCTCCTATTTTTTCAGTCCAATGTAAGATGAGCTGGCCATATTAGGACATCTGAGGTCAGCATCTCCACCATCCATGGCTCAGGACTTGTGAAAAGGACAGGTTGACTCTCTGTCTCTTCAAACACACAGCCTTGCATGGTTTGCAGGTCCCATTGGCATGACAACTTCTCCACTACCAAAGCCAAGGGGCACTTGAATCCTTGAAAGGAATAGTTAGAGATGTCTCAGAGAGGGACAAGGCCAACTCACCTCTCAAACCTGGGTTACAAAGCATCTGCACAACCTAAAGCCATGCCTTCCTTCATCATATCACCTCTTGTTCATGACCAYGTGAGCCAAGCAGAGTCCTCTATCAGGAAAAGGCTGGTCAATGATCCAACCTGAGAGGTCTTCATTCAGCACCTTTGAGTTGGCCAGGAGGATGTCCACAGTGGCTGTGGGACCAATGTCAGAGGTCCACACTGCTGGGCTAACTTGCCCACTGTTCTTCTCAGGATGGTTGGATCATGCTAATGCAGCACTTGCTGTGTCCTTATCCCCAGCCCAAGGCACTTGAACCAGTCCCACTGGGCAGAATTGAAAACTAGTTTGTCCTTTAACACTGCCTACCAGGAAACCCTTCTCTGCTTCCTCTGTTCCTACCAGGAAACCTTCCTTCGCTTTCTCTTTTCCTAAGCAGTGACCGGTCCGGATTGGCTATGCAAGAGCAGCATAAAACTGTTTTGMGCTAGAGCAAATAACTCTTGGTTTTAGGAGCAAACAGAGGCACTCAGATGCTCAGGGCAGCAATGCTGCTGCGTGCTCAGGATGTAACTCCTCGTCCCCATTTGCATGACACCCCGAGTAACAGGAGATACGAAATGCAGCCGCTCGCGAGTGGGCGGAGGCGAGTATCCAGTTGACTCAGAGCATCATTCTACACCAGGGTGAAAATTTAAGGGCAGCTGGAGGGACGAGGGGGGAACTTGCCTGACTAAAGGGTTTGTTATGTTGATACGGTCGTGCGGGGGAAAAAAAATAGCTGTAGGGTTTGCTTTAGAAGCTCTGTGTTCATAGAGGGCTATGGAGRTGGGAAGAGGGGGAAATAATTACTGAATCGTGATTGCTATCTGCAGTATTTACACAAGACAGGCCACACAAATGTCTTAATAGTGGAGGCACCTCAGTACTTATTTATTGCTATTGATTTRTATGAAGTGATTTAGGAACCATAGGGTCTGGAAGGTGCTATGAGAACAGAAAGATAAAACCTTTATTCTCAACTAAAGGAAAAGCTGAGACGAAAAGAAGAGATCAGTCTCAACTCACTTGTTCTCCAGACTCTTAAAGTCTAGGGCAGAGACATCCCTCTGTCCTAGCTCTGTCCTAGCTCTGCCTCTGGTGAGCAACCTGGAGGAAGGTGGGAAAGGTGCAGGACACCTCGTGGAAGCTTTGCTGCTGGTCTGCTGCCTGGTGGATGTGTCCTGCCATGCCTCTCTCCAGCTGTAAAATCCTGGGGGCAGGCAATGCCGTGTACCACAAGTGCATCCACCACCTGGAGCAACGGGGCCTCAGTTTGCAGAGCAGTATCCAAGCACCAATCTTAATGACAGTAATTGCAATAAGCAAAATATCTCTGAAAGGACCTGGAACGAGCGGCTGTTTTGCATCCCTCTGGATTGTTTTTGACTATTGGCCACTAGTAATAAACTATTAGGGAACAAAAAGCAAATGGAAAACAATAGATGTAATTATGTAGCTGGATGAATGTTTCACTTCAAATATTATTGTGTCTGTGAAGATATACAGCATGGATTTGTTATTGCAAAAAGAAATATGCATTGATCTCTTTACCAGGAAACAGGTATGACTGTATTATGTAAATATTACTTCATTTACTGTCAACAACTG
Source organism: Amblyornis subalaris (assembly GCA_018881555.1). Taxonomy (NCBI): domain Eukaryota; kingdom Metazoa; phylum Chordata; class Aves; order Passeriformes; family Ptilonorhynchidae; genus Amblyornis; species Amblyornis subalaris. The sequence goes on from JACAXG010000107.1 coordinate 2,070,999, forward strand.
TAAGCTTATTTTCACTTTGCAAACAGATGACAAACGTGCTTGAAGTCATACAGCATCAATCTTAAAGCTGACAAGGATCCCTCATTTTGCAGCCAATTTTTGAAAGTCAAAAGGCCAGATTCAGACTTGGGCTAATGCCATTCGCTCCAGCAGGAGTCATGTGCCAGATTCTCTGCATTAGTGCAGATCAGATGTGCTCTGTGAACTTCAACAGCCAAAGAATTGGTTCTGTTGGCTTCAGAGCTAAGTGTGACCCACAGGGCTGAAGCACTGGAAGAGCAAGACGTGTGGATTCCTCCTCCTCAATGGGGAGCAAATGCAGCCCAGCAAATTCCTACAGAAGTTAAAGATCAGTCATGACACTCCTCGATGTGTCATTTGAAAACTCATCTCGCTCTGGTGTGGTTGCTAACACCAATGAAAAACAGAGCTAAAAAGAGAAGATATAACAAACCATATCCTTCCAGGCCTGCAGCTTGGAGACCACCATGGAAGTGGCTGCAGCTCCCTCATCCCRTGCACCGCCACCCACCAGCTTGGGTTAGACTTCCTGAAAGAGRATGACTCTGGCTTGGCTTTGAGCTCATTCATCCCCATAGGATTATTTTGGCAGTCATATAACTACAGAGGGATTCATCCTGCAGATTCTCTTCCTGCTCTTCTCCTTGTGTCTTTTGCCAGGAAGGGTAATTTACCCTTCAGGGTCTTGTCTGTGAGAAGGGGGTGCCCAGACAGAAGTGAGCATCCAGCTCCAGACCTAGACCCAGAGGAATTTGGGAAGCAGAGACTTTTCTCTGGTGACTAATCAAGCTGTGATATCACAGGCTAACTGAGATCTTCCTTCTCTCTTTTACAAGAATTACTCTTGCAAAACAGAGCAGTCCCTGGGCTCAGACAGCCTTAGGCTGTTCAATGAGACTTGATTGGTCGAAGAGTAACCCTGCTCRGATCTGGATGTGTCTTTTGTAGGTCAGACTGTAAAAAAAAAACCACATTCTTATGTGATTTTCATACTTCCACATGCTCTTGCAGGATGCTAACACAAAAAATGGCCTAATCTAACTTTCAGGGTGTCCAGCTCCCAAAATGTACTGTTTGAAAGAAAGTGAGATCAATCTTAGAATCATAGAATGGTTTGGATTTGAAGCGGCCGGGTTGGATAGACCTGTGAGGATCTGGTGGGTGGCATCCATGCTCATGGCAGGGGTGTTGGAACTGGATGATCTCTAAGGACCCTTCCAACCCAATCCATTCTACAGAGGATGCAGTTTGCAGGGTCCAACACTGTCAAGATGTGACATTACAATTTAGTGGTGGAAAGGACACAGATTCCCAATGTCCAAGCAGCGTGACCCCAAGAATAATTATCAGCAAGGCTGATTCCTACAACTGCCCTTCCTTACTTTCTTCTGTTCCCTGCTCTTTTCCTCTTTCCTTTTCTCTCCTTGGTTTTTCATTTTCTCCCCTAGCATCACCACGCTTGGAAAAAGAACTTAATACTAATTTCTTTAAATACAGTGTGTACCACCACACTGTAGAGTGGTGATTCAGAATAGGTTTGAGAAAATAAAACGGCTGCATCTCTTAGGGAATTGTTGGGAGGGATTTAGCAAGGAGTCACTTAGCTTTTGAAGCAAAGCCAGATCACTGGTAACAAAAATTTAAAAAAACAAACAAACAAACAAAAGACCCACCCAAAGCAAACAAACCAAAAAAAATCCCAGCCTCTTCTCCTTAATATGAGCCCACTGTGACAAGTGCATAAAACAACAARATTTGCATCGGCAGATGTCGTGTACATCTGAACACAGAGCACAACAAAGTTTGTGAAGAAGTTGGATAGGAGAACTGAAGCCTCTCCCAGTAAAAACAGTGAGGATTTCTGCAGGAAGCTTCTTTTTCACAACAGTGTCAACGTTGAAATAAATTGTGCTGATGTGGGAAATTTTGACCTGCTGTTCTTATTTTGTCACAGCARGAAAACCAGAGTGTGGGTATACCTATTCTAGAGCAGAACTTCAGGATTCCAGCTTATTTCAGTCTGGCAATGAGGCTGGCAGAAAGCAGAGTTATCTGTAGAGCATCTGCACAGAAAGTGAAGGCCACAGCTATTTAGTTTAATCTCTCTTCAGATAGATAGTGTCTTACAGGAGAAAAGGTCACTGATAGAGTCAGCAACCAGCCCCTTCTCTTGAAACACACAGGCTCTGCTTCTTCAGTGTCCTTCCACCCAGATAACACCCAGTCTTGCTCCTCCCTGGTTCAGGCTGTGGAGAAAATTGGACCCTGGGACAGCACGGCCATGGGATGCCAAGCCACCAGCTCAGCTGGCATCACTTTCCAGGGCACAGCTAAGAAAAACCACCATGTCCCAGATGCTGCAGGTAGTTCTCCCTGCCTGGGTTATGGTCCATCCTTTATGAGCCAAGCTAAACTGTGAGGATGAGATGAGAAAAACTGAGAGTCCCTGTGACAATTTCCTTGTGCTCTGAAGCACCAACACCTAACCCAGGCGTGATTCAGCACCGTGCTTGGGAGGAGCTGTCCCCAGYGTGGGAGCTAGGGCACTGTGGCACAGTCCGAGCTGTGTCACCACAAGCTGTGTGCTTGGGCTTTTCCTCACCACTGTCACCTCAACATTCCCTTCTGCTGGAGCCTCTGGGCTTCGAGGTGGATGTGTTTGCTGAGACAGCACAGACGAGTCAGGCTTCAGCAGTGGGCACAGAGTGATGCCTACCTTAGTGCACAGACCAACAGTGCAACCACCAAAGCGGTGCTTCAAATCCATCAAATTTAACAATTTTCCCTGACCCCCCCATCTGCCATGAGCAGTGGCTTCTTATTCCTGCCCCAGCCACCAGCCCCAGTGCCTTCCTGTCCCTTCCCAAAACACCCCCAGCCTCCCTGCACACTGAGGTTCAACCCGAGCTGTGGCCCTCCCCGGCAAACCCCACCAGTGACAACCACCACTGTTCTCCAGCTGCTAGGGTGGGATTAACGCTTCTGAAAGCCTGCCTCCACATATCCCCTTCCCTCAGMTGGGTAGCAATAATCCCTCCCCAGCCTCCAGATCCCACTATGCAGCTGAGGGCTGGAACTTGCTACCAGCACAGTAATCTTTTCCCAACCATGACTGTAGAAGGGAATTATAATTCCCCTGGTACAGCAAGGTCTCAATATTATCATCTGCTGTTTGTCCTAAACCAAAGACGTGCAAGTATGGCTGAACTATTCTGTTAGTGCRTGTGTGCATATAGTGTTGAATAGTATAACAGCATAAATTTTAATTTTGAGTACACAGATAAGTGGGTTGAGGTTTTTTGAGTGTGTGTGTGTGTGTGCATGCTTGCCTGTGTGCCTACACACAGCCATAACCAGGCAGCCCTATTGTTGGTGTGATACATCTTATATATAGTGTGAKATATGTTATTTTTCAGCCACACTAATAAGAAAAAGTCTTCTGGATAGTTTCAAGAGCTGAGCAAGCCCCCGCTGTTATTGCATTCTTGCACTCCTGGCATCCAGGGATTGCCAACAGCCTTATTGAAAATATCAGTTTTCCCCCRTCCCCAGGGCATCTCTGGCACTAGCACAGATGAATTTTCGAGGAAAGGTTCATGCACACACAGATCCATAAGGACCAGACAGTCGCTGTGCCCAAAGAAATAAACCCACACTGAGTCCAAGGCATCAGACAAGAGACATTTAATTTTAGCCACATGAAGGTGAAAGTCTAACCTTAAGCAGTTTCTGAGGTTTTCTCTGTGATGATTGAGAGAGAACAAATGCTTGCAGAGTGCAGCCCATCATTTGCCAGTGCTGGACAATTCTATGGAGGCATTTGTCTCTCTGCAGGTGTGGTGACCAGCTGAGGTKCCACACCAGCCTTTCAGGTAGCTATGGCTTAAGCTCAATCCTACCTTGGCTGGCAAAGCAGGGGAACCACTCAGCAGATCTTAGGTCACCTGAAAATCATTTTATTGTTTCAGCTCTTAGATCAAATTCTTCCCCCACTGCAGAACACTTTGGATGAAGGATGAAGACAGACTGAGCATCCTCGTTTAGCATTTCCAGGGTGCCTTCAGGACCTTTGAAGAATGGACCCTAAAGTCAAAGAATCACAAAATCATAGAATATTCTGAGTTGGACCCATCTCATTCCTCATGCTGAGCAAAAACTGGGTTGCYAACCATCACAACATACCTTGCAGTAACATTATTTTCTGTAAAATTTCAGCTCTTTTTCCCACAGGGCTGTCTCACACTTAYTGCAAAATGATACGTTTTTACCTTCCTTTGCTGCAGAAAAATCCTGAAACAAGCAGGACACAAACATAAGTCTCTGAAGACAGAAGACAGAGAGAAAGATCCCTGAAATGTAATAAATACAGCAGTTTCATGGCTTTTAACCCAATCTTGTAATTTTGAAGAGCTTGGCTTGTGATTTCTGAACTCCTGGGGTGAGAACTGCTGAAAGTAAAAGGTGCATTCAAGTTCCTCTGGATGTCACAGCCCTAAACATGCCCCAAGGAAAGAGTGGAGGGGACTGGTAAAGGTACAACCCAAATGAGTGAAAAATGTGTCTTCCTTGTCCCTCTCTCTCCCTACCCAACCCCGCTCCTGGCACAGGCTAATCTCTCTTTTGAGARGCAATACTTTTGTTTGAGCTGACCTTCAAGCAGATGTCCCTGCAAAAAAGGTAACTCTGGGAAGAAATGTCACCAAACAGAGCCTCACTATTGAAATCAGGTCTCTGAAAAGCTGAACAGATGGCCCTGGAGTCTCCCAACTCCATGGTGTGGACGCTTGGCAGCAGAATGAACGCTGGAAAAAAAAGCAGCTGATTTCATCGGCTGCCTTGGGTTTCTGCTGTTACYACCTCCTTTCCTAGAAAGTGCAATAATTCTTTAAACAAACTCCCAACRGCAACAAAACCCTTTTATAGGCTTATGTCCATTAATCAGGTAGCTTATTTGATATTTGATTCTGGTAGGTGATCTTCACGGTCCCTTCCAAACCAAKMCTTTCTGTGATTCTATGATTCTTTCCTGTATTTCTTTTTTTTCTCCAGTCTTATTTTCACCTTGCTGGTGTGATCAGCTATGAGACACTACCCTGAATCATTGCACAGTTTGTCCTCTAGAAATCCTCCTGCACAGGAGTCTGWGCAGGCTTTTCTGGGAGTCTGAGAGTTAAAATGTGGAGGTGTCAGTGCACATGGACACTGACATAATCACCTTTCCCTTTTACAAACAATTAAATATTTATAGGAGATTGAGTGTGATTTTCACCCTCTACTCCAGTTTTGGGTTTTTTATCTGAGCCACATTTAAAGGCTGCAAGGGAGCCTTAGACAGAGGAATCCTGAGTACACAGGGCAGGCCGGTAGGATACCTGTGGTTTGCAGAAGATCCTYTTCAATGGTCACGTTTCTGAAGTTGGCTTGCTCTGTCACTGATTTTCTCCATGTCCTTGGGAAAGCCTCTCAACTTTGGCACTCCACAGAATGCTACCTAAATATTCTTGTGCTCTGCTCTCTCTGCATCGGAAGCAGGGCTAGAAAATCCCCCTGCTTTTTTTGGTGTCGTGGGAGGGTAGCTGTGCTTCTAAAAGAGTGGAAAGCACCCATCAGGGAGTGGGCAGAGGGGAGATAACCCCATTCCTCACCCCATCCCTGCTAGCAGAGGCAAACGCTGAGTGACATCTGCAGARTCTGGTGGAATAACCAGGAGCCTGGGACTCAGCAATTTTGAGGGTGCTCCTTGCTCTGGTGGTGCCCTGTAGAGTGATCCCATCCCCTCCTTGTCCTCTCTGCGTGATGCATTTTGCCAGCCTCCAGCCACAGCGTTCACTGATGCATCCAGGGCATGAGGCTCCCTCCCAGTGAGCTGCTGCAGTGCAGAAACCACCCCGAGGAGAGGTTTAATCCCTGTCACCAAAACAAAACTCTCTGTGTTTGTTTTTTCACCCTGCGTAACTGTCAGGATTAATGCTGTTTAAATGATGTCAGACAGCCACTGGTTTGTAGCAATGTACTTACTCCACACAGCTTCTCAATAGGGCCTTAATATTTTACCACATGAATCAGAAAAAAAAAAAAAAAAAGAAAGGCCTTAAGAAAGAATACAAGAGTAATAAATCCCAGAGTTACTATCCCTAAACTCCTTTTTTTTAATCACAGAAGCACAAAGAGCACAGAGATTGTGATAATGAACATAAAATATGGTTGCCATTAAAAAAAATTTCTCTGTCCCCTCCGTTTCAATTTATTCCACTATAAATCAATGAGCTACTTAATCAAATATTCTCGCACTTTAATTGTTTTATCTTGCTTTTATGTTAAATTCAGTGAGTTACTGTGGGCACTAGTCTTCACATTATAGAAAAAAATGACAGTGGATTGGCCTTAATTAGTATAAAATTCAAACATTGGTTTAAAGCATTATCTATATTGAAGTAAGCTCCTGCAATTTAACTGGTTCAGTGAAACCACTCCAAGTAAAAGAAGGAAGTAGGGAAAAAGGAGCCCCAAGTTGGATTAGTAAAGTTAGCTGCTTGTCTATTGTGAAATCCTGCAGCCAGTTCCCTCTGCCTTCAAAATGAGAATAATTTTAAACAAGTCTTTTGAAAACTGTCACTTGGTGTTACGCCACGAAACATTAAAACTTGGTTGGGATGTCCTTATGAAATTCCTCAGCCTTGCCTCAGTCCCCTCAGAAAGAACAGATGCTTGTCTGGACTAGTCCAGCACTTCCCATGAGAAAATACATCTCACACAACGCCTATAAAAGTCTGGGCTCCAGCTCTGGTGTTTGCCGTGAAGGGCATTACCCTCGTATTGTCAAAAGATAAGAAACTGTCCCCTGTGAGTCATTTTCTTCTGTAAATAGGAGGGGAACCATTCTTTTGTGTTTTGTTTTGTTTAATTCTCTGTTATCGATCGATGCCTTCTTCAAAAGGCCGCCAGGGATACTTTATTAGTTCGAGTAATTGTGGTTTAAGGATGATCATGTGTGATATAGATGTACTCAACGTGGAAAAACACGGATTGAGGCATGAAAAGGCCTCTGCATTGCAGGGTGAGCTGGATTTGCCCTGGTACAACATCTAATAGAGCATWAATGGCTTTTTTTAGAATAACAGAATGTTAGGGGGTTGAGATGGACCTTAAAGATCATCCAGTCCCAACCTCCTCTGCGATGGGCAGGGGCACCTCCCACTAGACCATGTTGCTCAAGGTCTTATCCAGCCTGGCCTTGAACACTGACAGGGTTGGGGCATCCACAACCTCTATGGGCAACCTGTTCCGGTGTCTCACCACCCTGCCATTTCCGTATATCTAACCTAAATTTCCCCTCTTTCAGTTTGAATCCATTACTCCTCGTCCTATCACAACAGTTCCTGATGAATGGCCCCTCCACAGCTTCCCTGCAGCCCCTCCAGATACAGGAAGATACTCTGAGGTCTTCACACAACCTCCTCTTCTCCAGGCTGAGCAGCCCCAACTGTCTCAGCTTGTCTTTATAGGGGAAGTGCTCCAGTCCTCTTATCGACTTCGTGGCCTTCTCTGGACTTGCTCCAAGAGTTCCATGTCCTTCTTGTGTTGGGGACACCAGAACTGTATGCAGTGCTGCAGGTAGGGTCTCACAAGAGCAGAATAGAGGGGGAGAATCACCTCCTTTGACTTGCTGGCCACACTACTTTGAATGCAGCCCTGGACACCTTTGGATTTTTGGGCTGCAGGMACACGCTGACAGCTCATGGTGAGTTTTTCATCAACCATCACCCCCAAGTCTTTYTCCACATGGCTGCTCTCAATCACTTCTCCCCCCAGCCTGTGGGTGTGTCTGGGATTGCCACATTGCAGGTGTAGGACCTTGAACCTGGCTTTGTTGAAATTCATGAGGTTGGTTTCGACCCACCTCTCACTGACATGAATCRTAAAATCCCAGAATGGGTTGGGTTGRAAGGGACCTTAAAGATCAGCCAGTTCCAAACCCCTGCCATGGGCAGGGACACCTTCCACTAGACCAGGTTGCTCCGAGCCCCTTCCAACCTGGCCTTGAACACTTCCAGGRATGGGACCCAYGCCCACATGTCTGAGGTCCTCACATGATAAAATGATTGTGAATAAGTCACCTTTGGAGATCTCATGGTCTGCACAAGTTTGTAATGGGCATCCTTCCTGGAGAAGGTGTCAAGGTGTGATCCAGATACAGACTGAAGCTGCTGAGGGAAGTGGTGGATTCACCATCCCTGGAAGTGTTCAAAAAGCTGTGGATGCAGCACGTGGGGATATGGTTTAGTAGGCCCTTGCCTACCCCCAAGCAAATGGATCAAGACAAGCCAGTTTTCTCTAACATGTTTGTGCACAGGGGAAAAGTTCCAGCTCATGAGTCTGAGGGAGTTGGTGGGGACCCTCATTCCAGCCATTGCCAAATTTTAGATCCAGACTCGGTCTGGATTTTAAACCATTTAACCACGTGATGTGTTGAGGTTCCTGGATCCAGGTTCACTTTTTTTAAGCCACCCAAGTACAATCATCTGCATCAGGGGAAGGAAAAAAACCTGCACCACATTTACATGGAAGTTTTTGAATTTCAAAGATCTTTTTTAATAAGGCAAGAATGAGGAAGTCTAAAGATGTGCATATCTGCTTTACAGTTGTTAGTTTAATAAATGCAAATATTTCCAGCAGCCAAAGGTTTTACCCTGCAGTTTTACCTGCTAACATTTCCTTGTTTTGAATTATGTAGATCAGAAATGGAGGAAAAACATAACACTGGTTCTAAGGGTATAGAGCTGTCATCTAATTTTAGCTAAATGTTCTCCAAAGCAGAAAGATGCATAACTGTGGGGTAAATTGCTAGTGAAGTTTTCATTTTTTTTTTTTTGAGGATCTGTTTACAGCTTTGCTAGCCAAACTCGGGGAGGAAAAAAAAAAAAAAAAAAAAAAAAMCAGAGAGAAACAGCACAGGCAATGTTGAATATTTCAAAAGAATCATCAGTAAAAAATACTGGGTCTCAATTTCCAAAATTATTTATTTTTCACATATAGGTCAAAATCTCACTTGAAAGTAAAATATAAGTGTGCAATTTGCAATGTGCCAAGTAGATGACCAGGTTACACTARGATGTAGTGAAATCTTGACCAGGACTTCTGAAAGCAGTCAGAGATTTGGGGGGGTTCCGCTTGTATGTTGCAAAAATCAGACTTTTTATCAGAGCCTGGATTTCAGAAAGAGGGCACTCAGCACTCAGAAATAAAGTTCATGAAGGCATCTAAGTTCAAGCCATTCAAACCAGAAACTTTGAATCAGTAGCTGTGCTTGGAAGTTCGGACCTTTTTATTCCAATATTCAAAGTGTAACTTCCAAGATGCTACTCACATCATTTTACTAATCCCAGGAACAGGTCACAACCAGGAAGTAAAACCCTGCAGATGCCAATCTTCTTGGTAACACCTGACCTACAGATCAAAGTCATGTTTATATTATTGTCATTTGAAAAGAGTTCCACTGAAGTGAATGAAGTCTTCACTGAAGTTGATGAGATTAAAATTAGCTCGATAAGTGAAAGTTATTAAGGACGATGGGTAGTGAAAATCTTAGATTTGATGGATCCTTGCATCAGATCTATGGCTCTTGTTGCTGCTGTTATCATGGTTATTGCTGTTGTCACCATCTCTAGCGGTCCCAGCCAAGATCTACCAAAACTAATTTCTACTCTACATGTCCGTGGCAAGACACAAGCTCTCCACTGGAGGCTGTGTGATCTAAACATTCTGCAGGCAAGAAAAGGAGTGGTATTTATCTCACCTGGCTTTAAATGTGTGAATAGTCAAGGTTTTCACTGCTCCTAGAGAGCAACAGGAACTTCTAGATCGTGATTTCTCTTCCCAAAGTGAAGTGTCCACCGTAGGATGAAGCAGCCTGAATTCCTGGAGTGTTTCTTTCTCCTTAGTGGCAGTGGAAATCCAAGTTATTTCTCTCCACTTTGTAAACATCTAAACATAAGTAAGATGAATAGTGTTTAGGAATTAGTCCTGGGCCGGGGTTCAGGCTCAATCAGGATGTATGAAAGAAAAAAGGTGGTATCTTGTTTCCAGTTCATTATTTCATTTATATATAAAAGATATATAAAAGAATGGGCATAAACATTCAGGATTTAAGAGCCTTTATGGAACAGTAATAAGGTTATTTGCAGAGGAAACCACTGACACATACCAGAGAGTGAAGACTAGTAGCAAGAAGAGAAAAGAGGCCCTTAAGACATTGAATCTCAACTGCACAATAGAAGAATATGCCTTCAAGAGCACTCATGAATTCAGACTCTGCCCAGAGTCTCCCCTTGACAATTTTCATGACACAGGCCATACAAAACTACTCTTTTTGGGGAGGCTTAGGGTCAGCAGCTGGACATTCACCCTTAAAATACAGAGTGGACATCACCAAAGGCAGCTAGGAGATAATCTGTCTCACTGGGCTGTGATCATTTTGATATCTACATTATGTGGCTGCAGGGAGCTCTATGGGAACTGCACTTCCTCAGCCTTCACTAGCTGGAGTGGCAAGAACAAGGAAGATGTCCCAGCCTTCAATGAGACCTTCCCACTCCTCACCTCTCSTGAAGCCCTCTTTGCCACAAATCAACCACTGTGTTTCCCCAGCTGTTGTGTGTCACAACTCATCAGCTCCCTGCCCAAGGAACTGTCTTTTCTACACGGAGTTCCTGGAACTCAAAATCCTGCCCCACYGGAATAAGCACACTCTGTTACTAAACTGTGCTTGTTCTTCGCCAAAAGTGCCTGAAATTCATCCGTTTCTTCAGCAGTCAGCATTTCTGACCAGGAGGAGTCACATAACTGGGGGAAGCAAACAGGTTCTTCACTGCTGCTTGTAAAGATGTTGAAACAGTTTGGGAAAGTGGGAGATAAAAGCTTCAGAAGTGCAAGATAGGATGATACCAGTTATTCTCCTTAACACGTCAGACGGGAGCGGTAAAAGCCATATATGGTCACAATTACCACATCCGTGCATATCCAGCAAAAGGAGGCTGAGATCATATTGTAAAAATTAACCTGGGGGACATTACAGATGTTGCTTCTAATGGAATTTTATGATCAACAGCCATGTATTATAATATTTGAATAAATTTCAGAAAGATTTGTTCTTCCGGCAATGCTTAAATTTTTTCCTCCTCTAACCCAAACGAGTCTTTCAAAGAAAGTGTGAGGCAAAAGAAAAACTGACCTTTCAAGCTGTAGGAGTTGATATCTTCACACTGATGCTGTTAAAGCTGCTTTAAGTAATGCAAAACAATTATTTCGTAAATGCATATGTTAAAACTGTAAATTGATATATCAAAACCACAACCTGAATATAGCAATTTGTCTCTTTTTTTCTTTCTTCCTTCCCCTCCCTGTTGGAGTATATTCCACAGCTGCCTGTCAGATAATACACTGATTGCAACTTTCTTAATTTACAGAGCCTTTAAGTCTAATCTCATGAGCCAGCCTAAAGGGCKTCTTCATCCATTGAAATGCCAGAATAATTGAAATTGTCTTCAGCTGACAGTCAGGCAATAAYGAATATTTTACTTTGCTGATTGCATGTCAGGGTTGTATATAGCACTTCTAACAGACCTAATCCTGTGGATCTCAAGCCAGGCTTCCCAGTGAGACTCCTTTTTTTTTTGTTTCCTCTCTCCATGGATTGGTACGAGAAGACTGAGACCAAGTGTGATGGTGAGTGGTATAGGGTGACCCCATTGCTGTTTGAACAATACCACTGTGGGTTTTCAACAGTGCTCTAGAGGCAAATGACAGTCTGGGAAAGGTTTTATTTAAAGGTTTCCCTGAAGGGAAAAAGGAGAGGGAGGAGGAAATGCACAAGYAGTCAGTCAAAAAAGGGGTTGGGAGGAAATCTGTGGTGCGGCATGAAAGAGGCTTCTGTGTGAACCCAACCTGAATAAACTCCTCAGATTTTCATTACAATCACACGTGGGCATTTCCTGATCCAAAGCCAGAGTCCGATCAATAGAGTATTAATGATGTTGAGATCTATGGGGACAACAAAAAGGATGATCATTGCTCCATTAAAGGAAACAGCATGTTTGAGAGCAGAAAAATAAAGGCAATATRGACTCAGGAGTGATTCTGAGTGTCTGGGTCTGCATGCACCCACATTGTACCCATGCACATCAGGATATGCACCATATCAGAGATGCACCAGCCACACCCAACACCAGCATTTCCATAGGAAAGAAGCTGAAGTCCATGATCCACAATCACATCGTGCATGGGTAACTTGGAAGCCGAGGTACAAGGGCATGTGGCAACTCCTCCCATCAGACAAATCAAGATACTCAGTTTGGGGTTTCTCACTACAAGAGAAATACTKAGATGCTGCTGAAGCGTGTCCAGGAAAGAGAATGAAACTGGAGAAGGGTCCAGAACACAATTCTGACCAGGACCAGCTGAGGGAATTGGAATTGTTTAGTCTGGAGAAAAGGAGGCTCAGGGGGAACCTTCTCACTGCCTACAACTCCCTGACAGGAGGGTGCAGCCGTGTGGGAGTCAGTCTCTTCTCTGAGGTAACAAGCAATAGGACAAGAAGAAGCAGCCTCAAGTTGTGCCACGGGAGATATTGATTGGGTATTAGGAAAAATTTCTTCACTGAAAACGGGGTCARGCATTAGAACAGGCTGCTTGAGGAAGTGGTGGGATTGTTGTCCCTGGAAGTGTTCAAAAAACATATCAATATGGTACTGAGAGAATGGTTTAATGGTGGGTTTGGCAGTYCTGGGTTAAGAGCTGGGCTCAATGTTCTTGGAGGTCTTTTCCAACCTAAACGATTCTATAAATCCCAATTCTGTATGTCCCAACCTCTAATCTAATCCTGATTCTATAAGTCCCAACGATAGAACATAACAATATTCCTCCTGCCCCCCCCCCTTACAATGATAGAAGCATAGGAAAAAGGAAATGCTGTCATTTTCCCATAAACACAGCAATTTGTGGTTTGTGAATTTCTTGAGGCATAAGTGATTTATTTGTTGTGAAGGACCTCCTTGTTTTTTTTCTCCATTGATTTATCCTCCCAGATTCTGAATCTAAGGAAATATTTAGAAACCATAAAACCCTGCAGCAAGGAATTCCTCAGTTTCAGTGATTTTCCCAGGTTTTAGGAGGAATCAATTCATGAGTCAGTAGTTGTTCTGTGATAGCTGACCCTGAAAACACTGTCTTCTGCACATCTTGAAAAGACAAATGTCAATGACCAAGCCATTTATGTTTATGCTAGATATTTGTCYCCAACAGAAAACATCTATTTTGATACAGTTTTATTTCAAATACATACAAAGAGAGTAAGAAAGTAAAAGAATAAGAGAGAGAAAGGCTTGCTGGGGGAAAGAAGAAAGGAAGAGAAGGCAAAAGAGATGTTATTTGAGGAAAAATAACAAGAAACCTGGGGGCAGCCTAATTTGGCAGCATAGCTTCTGCATTCTCGATTGCCTGGAAGGCTGGAAGCTCTGAAGTTTGATGGTCAGCCAGGTTTGGACCTGGTCACCCAAGGAATCACACAGCCCAGGGTGTCAAAGGCCAGTACAGGAGAGCAGCAATCCCTGGATAATGCAGGGAAATTTCCAACAACCATGTGCAGTGCTAAGCAAGCTGGTTTGATGTTGGGAACTGGAGGCTGGACAAGGGCCTCCTGAGCTCCCTTCCAAACCGAATCATCCAATGGTCCCATGATCCAGGGAGGAGCAGAGGCACTTGGCTGCCAGGCAACCTGCCAGGCCAACATCCTTGGAGGCAAGGAATTCTGGCAGGAAGCTACTGGGGGGAAACGGGCATCAGCTCTGGGAAAGCCGTCACTGCAGAGGCACAAGGTCTCTGCGGAGAGGCCAGCCTTTCACTGACATGTCCTGCAGCCTTACCACCAGAGAACAATAAACCTCTCAGGAGCTCTTGCAGAGAATTCCCTCTTTCTTCAGCGCTTCTGTGGGACCAGCAGTCGGATCTGTCACTTCTATTCAGCCTTAACACCGTGCTTAATCATATGTCTTCCCCCAGCCCCCAGCAGCTTCACACAGCTCTGGGGCCAGATGTTACGCACAGCTCTGACCAGTTTGCCAGTTCAGATGCCAGTGTGAACAGCCCACTTCRGCTGGAACAAGCCCAGTCACTTTTAAGTTTTTTGACTTTTAACTCAACTAGTCTTGAGATCTGCAAGTTAGGGAATGCTTACAGCTCATCCCACTGATCCCACTGATCCCAGCAAGGCAGTAGCTTCCGGTGGAGTCAATGACAGCAACTTAAGAGCAAGCAAGCCCCTTAGCCTGTGGATGGTTTTTTCTGAGCTGGAAATTGGGTAAGAATTGGCTCTGGAATTTGTCCAATAAGTAGGATTTGAGCAAAAGACAACCTGCCACCTCCCTGTTGACACCACTACTCAGTTGCTCCCGTAACCCCTGAGTCTCCTCTCGGCCACTGAGCACTGAGCTGAGCCCATCCTTGCAACAAGCTCCTGTGGACATTTGCATCAGAGACAAAGGGTGCAAGTTGATCCCTGCCTGTGTTTGACAACACTTGCTTCGGCTGCACTCTGCCAGGGGCAAACCTGGGTCCCAGGAGCCGCAATCCTTCCTTCCCGGGTGCTGTCCCGCTCCGAGAGGGGTGAGAGAACAAAACAGGCTCTGTGAGATGCACAGGGAAGGGAGGCACTTTCCCAGCTAATGGCAAGACACTGGTTTTGGGTAGCAGAGACTGAGGCTACAAGCAGTGGTAGGAGCTTTCTTGTTTCTGGCACATCCTGGAGGATGCTCGTTCACTACTTCTGTCAGTGGCTTGGAAAGAAACATAGGAAGGGGCAAGATCTGTTCTCCTGGTAGCCACTCCAATTCCCTGTTGGAAAAAGGGATAKAAGACATTAGGGAAACAAAGATAATTGAATAGTTGAGAATGAATAAAACTTCTTTAAGAACCCTTTGCTTATAGAGCCCATGAAGTGGAATTAAGCCTATAGCAAATTGTTTACTGATAAAATTTGCCTTTGATCAGACCTGTAAGAAGGATCCAAGTTCTCTACTGTTGCAACTTCACTGACTTTACACCAGTGTAATTTTCCTTCATAATTAAGAGATACAGGAGGAAGCTGAAGATGCAATAAAAGTCTTGATTATTATTAAATCACGACTATAGCAAATTCAGTGGGTATTCAGCACCCATAATACAAGGTGCTRCACCAAGGCAAGATATGCTATAGGCTGATAATGATTCCTGCCAGGGACATTTTTGTTGACCAGAAGAGTTTAGGCTAAAGCTCCAAAATTAGCCTCATTTTCCAATAAGAATAAGGGACAGACGCAACTCCACGCAAAAGAAAATAATCCTTCCCTCCTGCAAATTAGGCAGCTGGACCCCTCAGGGAAACAGTTCCTTCACATGCCAAGYAGCTCCTGTGTGAGCCCTCCTTCACCTTCCTGATCTGGGAACCAGCCCATCTCACCCCTCCTCCCTCAAACCTTACCTTTCCCCAGGGCTCGTTCCCATTACTTTTACCTATTTATCCTCACAAATAGGGTCAACTGTCTTCATSGGTCCTGAAAGCGCCTCTACCCTCTGCTGCAGTGAGATTATAATTAACTTCACAAAAGACAGACGGAAAGCAGAGACAAGAAGGGATTTACCCCAGGTCCCCAGCACAGCCAGGAATGCAGCCCCTGGGTCCCAGTCCTGTGTACCCTCCACCTTTACTACTGGCTTGTTGTTTCCCACCTCCTTTGGCTCATTTTGGGCTGCACTTCTGGGCATGCCATGTTTCACATCTCTACTTTATCAGGAGTAATAAAGAGATGGCAGCATAACCCAAAAATCTATAGTCAAGCYGTTCTGGCTCTTCGAGTGGGCTCTCCAGCTCTCTGTCATGTAACAACACTGGAACATGCAGGAAGAGGTTGCTCCACACAGCTCTAAAAGCTGCCAAGACATCTCTGTAGCCTGACTGTCAGAATAAAGGATTGTAATTAACAACCTGGCCCGTCATCTCCTTACTGGACTCAGTTCAAGCCAACCAGTGTTTAGGGACCTTTGGGCTCTTATGGAATGAGACCATGATTGCTATTCAAGGCCATAGCCTGTGACTCTGAACAGCCAGATGGTCAAAACTGAACGTAAATATGATAGGAATCCCTAAACACAAAACACAGTGTGTGCTCGCCTTCTTAATGGATTTGCCTCTCCCTCAGATTTTGATTTGGAAAACTCCATCTAAAAAGATTCAGAAAGTGCTGGAGGTGCTTGACATACACTTAAAAGCTCCAGGCCAGACCCTGCAGCTGATATAAATCACTGTCAGCTCCAGCAGCTCCGATGGCTTGGGCCCAGCCTCAGAATACAGCAAGAGTTAGCAAGAATAAATCAGTGTATTTATCAGTACGTCCCCTTCTCCTTAAACCCAAACACACTTGAACTGATGGATTGGGCCTTTCATATCCCTACATTATTGTGTCTCAATTGCATACATTTGTGCTCTCTCCACTGTATAATAGATACAAATAATGAACAGCTGTAGGAATGCAAATATAGGTGGCACACTTGTGTGTAGTCATCTATGCACACACACACGTGCTATCTGCAGCCAGCAGCTCAGCCCTGTGGGTCTGTTGACCCTGCACTCCAGATGAGGATTTGATTTATTCCTGGGGAAAAAAAAAAATCTTCCTTTTATTTATTTTCGTATTAATATTGATGAAAAGGTTCCAGCACACCATTTCTAATGCAATTAAGTATATTCACAATCACAAAGTACTATTACAATAGGCAGAAAATATATATATAAAGAACACACTTTAATCCAACAAGTACAGTGCTAAGGCAGGAATTAAAGCATTGTCTGTGCCCATTTTGGCTCGGTATTAAAAGCTATACCCTGCCAGAGGAGGAGAGATCAACAGCTGAGCAGCTGCCTGAYGTTACACCTCCCCAGCTCCTGCAGGATGTGACACCAACTGCACGATGTTCACAGATTTTGCATCATGGGGTCCGGTTCTTCATCTGCAAGGGTCTCTAAGCCTGATTCATGGCCAATTTTCTTTCTACCTGGGGATCTGTGCACCTTGAATCTCAGAAACACTCCCCAAGRGAGCAAGAAGAGGTGGTGGAAGAGTCACAGGGTGCAGCTGATGTGGAGGTCACTAGGTCTGGTCTAGTTACCCAGCTTGGAAAATGTGCGRACTCAAAAAAGGGATGAAAGTACCAAACCAGCTCAGCTGGGACACATTGACACTCATCTCCTTTGCTGGACCCCAGAGCCAGGACAGACATTTCAACAAGACCTAAAGTGTGTGGGTAGGAATTTGCCTGTGGGAACACGAGGAGAAAAAGGGGAATGGCTCTCATATGAAAAGGGTCTGGTTTAGTTGCAGGACCAAATGAGAAAGAAGGGGTCCAGACACAAAGGAGGCACAGAGTCTACGGTCTGGAGGAAAAGAGTCCTGAATGCATGGGAGAACTCTGACTGGATATTTATAAAAATATGGGGGGGTTGTGCTGCATAAAGTAACAAGTGTTTTGTTCCCCAGGGCCCTCTTGAAAAGCTGCCCCATCCATTTCCTTCCAGATCCACGTGTTTCCGGGTTCGCTGTAGGCCAAGGTGACTCTGATGATAAATCACAGAGGATGGTCCCAATTTTGTGAAAGGGTTAAGAGTTGATGGGTTTGGATGGGTGTCAGAATTCAGAAAAATACACTATTTTTCCCTCCAYGAGCCAAAAAGGGCATAGATAGACCCCAAAGGCTTGTTTTGGGAAGAAGCTTTCTAGAGGTGTAGCAGACYCTGATTGGGATSGTTTACATGTGACCTATTCTGCCCTACTTCAACATAAAGGTTGAATAGCAGCTCATCTTTGGCCTATCTGTCCCATTATAGCCTTCTCTATCCCAGCTTCGTCCCCAAAAGAGGTGCTCCTCAGTTTTTACAGATTTATCTTAAAGTAGGAAAATCACCAAAAAATCTCAGTGCCAGTCTGCATTCCTGGCAAAACTCATTGCACAGAARAGCTCCTCAGTTTCACTTCACATTGCCAGTTTAAGTGGAGACACTCCTCATTCTCCCATTCATAACTGAGAGCAGAATTGGGCCCTGGACTTAAAACTGGAGCATGGAGCAATCAGTGAGAGGCACAGCAACTGCAAATACATCCGAGCAAAATTTTTAAAATGCAAATCAGCATTCCCATAAGCCACCGCCATGGTCTTTGGGGTAGATACGCATTTAGGTGATTTAAAAAACGATCATTATTTACCCAGTAAGCTGTGGCAACTCCTTCAGCAGCTGCCATGCACGACTGACTTAATACATATTTAGAGTATGCAGAGTAAGAGTGGGCAATGCAAAACAGAGCTGAAACATCTGAGTATTAGATACCTCGGGGGGTGTTTCTCCATATGCCAAATTAGACAATATTGTGGATTAGTCACTTGCCAAATTCCTTTTCTCTTTTTTTTTTCCTCCTTCTTATTTTTTTTTCCCTAATTTTTTAATCTGAGCTGCTTGAATTAAATAAGAGCCAAAAAAATATTAGCATCTTCATCCAGGAGAGACATCTTTGCATCAACAATTACACAGATTCCTTTCTAAAACAATGCCTTGCTCCATTATTGTATTGGAGGGGGCAGGAGGAAATGAAGTCCCACATCTGACATTTCAGTGTGTCAAATTTTAGGACAAAGGAAATCTTTGCTCTCAAACTCTAACCCTTCCCGGGGCAGAAGCCCCTTCCAGAACCAACACTAAGTTCCAGCAGAAGAGCTGGCAGTGGCAGCCACTGCAATGTCATGCCTGGTGCTTAGCAAGCAGGCTCCAAACCTTCCTTCCTTTTGATTGCTCCTTATGTAGGACGAATCCAGATTAAAGGCTAATTTCTTTTCGACTTTGCTGGGTTTGGAGCCTGTCTCTTACCCTGGCTTTGTTGTGCAGTGAGGTAGAGTGTAATTTTCTGACTCTTCCCAACTCCTTAGTTTGAGACAATAATCCACTCTGTCTCCTCTTAATTAAAGTAAATAACCCAGGCTCACAATAGCAGTTCAGAAAAGGGCCTTAAGTCTCGTCATTCCCTCAGTGCAAGGAGCTAATTGATTTTCAAATGATAATGGTGTTTACAYTAGAAAGCCCACATCCCTCCCTCCCCCTTCCTTTTCTCTTCTTAAACCTTCTTCATCTCATGAATATCAAATGGCCAAGGTCCCTCCATTGTGGCTGCCACCTCCTAATGTACCTGGTGTCACTCCAAAATGCTTAACCAGCTAATGGAGTGATTTCTGATTTACCTGCCCGCCTCTCGTGCCCTGTTTGTTATCCACACACYGAGGACCTGCAGGAATGTCCCTTATTTTGCCTTCCTCACCCCATTGTCCCGGGATACAGAGGCCACAGTTACAGGCCTGGAGGCAGGACTAGTTTTCAGCTGGGTGGAATTTTAAGGGTGAATGGGAAAGGTCACTTCAATCAGAAGATGGAAATATATGAAAACGGGAAAAGAGCCGCAAACGCAGCAGAAAGAGGAAAACAAAGTCAAACCTGCAACTCTGCCAGCTGAAGTGCAAATGAGGATGCCCAAAAAGACTGAACAGGATGTGAAAAGCATTAGTTTCACAGTAATTTAGAAAAACGTCCAGCTCCAACTTCATAAATCCAGAATGTAAATATATGCTGCCTATCTAATGTGTCTGTGCAAAGAGATGCAAAAAGAGAAAGTACATCAAACAACCATAACTCAGATCTCCAAGTCAAGCGTCCAACACTTTTTAAGTTCCTGGATTAAAGCTGCTATTCTGCACACATCCACTCTGCAAAAGGAATGCAAATACACCCTCACTCCTCTCTCTTCCTGTAAGGCCTTCATCTGTGCAGAGGCTGGACAGARCTCCCGCAATCACAAGATCTTCGGGATTTTACTTTCTTCCCTGTATGATGCATGACCCTCAAGACAAATTCTTTTGCATGTCAGCGGAGTTTTGCCCCAAGACAGAATGATTCACTTCCACACGGGCTTTTCCTCATTGCCCATCACTTTAACACCTGAAGGCGCTGCAAATATTTATGTCTTTCTCTCTGTAACACCTCTGTGTGTTGAGAGGGTTTTCTTGGCCTCGTTTCTTCGGAGGTTGAAGYACAGGAGGGTTAAGGCAAAAAGAAGTTGCTGATTTTGGGTGCCCACACTGTGGCAAGGAGAAAGCTGTTTTCCAGCACCTTTTCTAAGGACAAAACTGAGATATTTCGTGAAAGAGCTCAACACCTCCAGGTTCCCTCCAAGATGAGAAACTCACAGCTGACCACTTGTACCAAACCAACAGAAAATGGTTTGGCTGGAAACACTTTTCAGAAGCAGAGCCAGAATCCACTTCTGCAGYGCAAGATCCCCCAACATCCAGAGGGGCTGGGGCTGAAACCCTCCTCCCAGTGGCTGCAATGGGGTCTCCACTGCCTTGAACCCCTCTCATCACTGCATCTGGTCCCTCCCATGTGATAAACAACAATCTGTCGGGAGGAACGTGTACTATATCTGTTGGGATTCCACCAGAATGCATTTACCCCATGGAACTGAATCACAGGGGCAGAGGGAACATTATTTCCCAAACAGAGGAATCAAATTTTTCATTTAATGGTACTTTTTTATATATAATTCTGATCTTTTTATTCTACCTGGAATTCAAACTCTTTTGTTGTTTTTTTTCAATTCACAGATTAAATTCAAAAATTTAATAACTTTGAAATATTTAAATTTCATATCAACCCCAAATATTTCCAAAAGATTATGTAAAAAAATACATTTAATTTAAAAAAGAAAATAAAGGAAAGCAGTATCTTATTCTTCAAATGATAGACTGGGACATTGCTTAAGCCATTGCTTAAGTACTTTTCTTTGAGCACAGCTTTTCAAAATATGAATTTCAATGAAACATTAAATTTTTTTTGTTGTTAAAAATGTTAACAACAACCTTTAAATCATCTACATTTCCAGGCTGCATTTGTAGGCCCACTCCTAACTTAGCCACGTTATTTTAAGGCAGGGCAGGGTGTGTGTGTGTGTGCATGTGTTATTATATATACATATAGATGTAGGTTAAACAAGTAAAACACTTTGTGTGTGTATATATTTGTAAATATACACACATATACATGCATGTTCTACTTAAAATGACTTAATGACAAATGTTGTTATTTGGGCATTAGATTATAGGCTCAGAGCTCTCTAAGACTAACTGGCTCTTTAAGTGGCTTGGGATGAAATACGACATCCCCCGGAGCACCTCAGTCAAGACCAGTTGTTATTAGTCATTGAACAGCCTGGCTGTGAGAGGCACAATCACACGCATCCCTCTCCCTCCCTCTTTCCTTCCCAAGCTCTTTCTTCTGTTTATTACTTTYCCTGTTGTATTAAAGACTCATCATGGTTATAAGCTCCATCTCCCAGCTCTCCTTGATCAGGAGGTAGGAACACAGGTTCAGCTCCCGCCTTTGACACAGCCCGCGTGACCTTGGGCAACTCACTTAATAACTCCGGGTCCCAGCGCTCTGCCTGTGAAATAGGGAGAATAAGTTCCTTTTTCCCACTCCTAATTCCATCCATTAAAAATGCAAAATCTTCAAAGCTGAAACTGTGCGTTAATGTATGTTTCCCCAACCTAGCRTGATAAGGTTTGGATCTTAATTGGGCCCTGCAGGTTATGCCACAGTACTAATAATGACACTAATTATTTGGAGTGCACGATTGTTGTTTTTTTAATAGGCACTACGTGTTTTTCACAAAGTGGGAGCTGCGGTGACAGGATCAGGCTGGGGCAGTGCTTTTTGCTGCTGCGGAGAAATTCAGGACACGGAGAGGTCTGACCTCTAGAAAATAAAAATAAAATAATTCTCCAGCACATAGGATGTGTGAAACAGGCAAAGATGAGGCTGTGTAGAGAAAGTAAGGAGAGCTTTGGCTGCTGTTCTACCTGATGAAAAAAGAGGAGGCAGAGGACATTCCCCCTAGCAACACTGCTTAGCAGAGTGATGGACACTGAAGTGACAAGCCACCACTGCCTTTTGCCTGAGCCTTATTTCTTTCTAGTATTGCCCATTCTGTTGAGAATCCAACCTGAACTGGAGCCTCTTCCTTTCTCATCCCATCTGTGACACTGATTTAGTCTCTGGCCTCAGGCAAATCACTTAACCTTCCCCTGCCTTGTAAAACAGAGATGATCATATACACACCATCAGTCCTGTGCTGATTAATGCATTAAAGCATAATATTTCTACCACAGAGCATGGTGTTACCATCTATACACAGGCTTTATAAATGTGTACATGTGTCTACACATCATGTTTTTCTGAATCTACTTTTCCTCTCTCTCCAACAACACCAGTAAAATCTAAGGGGATTTATAATCTGACTGCAACACYGAATTTGCAGTTGTCCCTTGCAGGAACGTTGATCCTATCTCCAGCAGACAGCCGTGTCTTCCAGCCACTACCTCCGTCACTCCCACCACTGCAGTTCCAGCTGCCAGAGGACAAGATTTCTTCAAAGGGAATCTAAGGGATCTGGGTTTCATTTATATAAAGGATTTGCTTATAACTGATACATTATGGGATACAGAAGTCATTTATAGCTTATCCTTGTGGTTCGTTCCTAGGCAGGTTTAAGCATTGAGAGATGAGAGCATTGCTCGACATTCTCCTACACCAAAGCTGCTCTTTTTAATGTCATAGAATAAGGTAAAGGAAGGGGTCACTTCCTCAGATAGGGCACATTTGCCTACCTCTTTTGAAGTCGCAGAAAAGTCGTAGAAGATCATCCTGTCTGAAGTCAGCCTAACTCCACCAAACCGCCCCAGGTGCAGAGCAGGCACTTTCCAGGGCACTGTGAAAGCACAGAATCACCCATGGCTTCATCAGCTGGCTCTAAACTAGGAAAGCAGGACATTGCCACTGGATATACCCAAGGTATAAATTTTTTATTTAAAAAACAGCCCCAAAAAAGGGGGAAATTTTAACATATAGACAGACTGGGGGCTGTTAAGCCTGGTTGTATAAATGTAGTCTCCTGAAGATGTCTGCATTAGTGATTCCTGGAGGCACAGACACTTTATTTTTCTATAAGTGGTTTATTCTTCTCTTTAAACATTTACTCTTGACTGCTGTTGGAAGCAGTGCTGGACCAGCAGGACCCTCTGGCTTGAACTAATGTAGCCACTGTCACACACTTTGTGTTTAAAACCACAGTAGCTAGCATGATTTTTTTGTGATACAACTCGAACGCTGATGTGAAAATATTGTAAGCCCTTTYAGAATGTATTCATTGGGATCTAATATTTTTGTACTTCCCTAAGTCATTTACCCCAAAAAGGATTCATCTTACMTTTATTTAGACCTCTGAGATGTAAATATTCACATAGCTGAGAGGCACCTCCACCTCTATCAACAGCCCTGGTGAGAAATGGGCCTTTTTAAGAGACAATTCCTCTGCAGCTCATAGAATCMTAGACTCATAGAATAACCTGAAGTCTATATCAACATGATGATTTATAAAGGCAAACACAGCCATCACAGGGTGGGGGGCAGGCAAACCCCACCTCAAGTGTCACCACTGACCTTTGGGAGAGCTACAGAAGCCTGTGTTGGACCACCCTCCCCTTCGYGTGCCCTCCTGCCATCCGTGCCCAGACCCAGGGCACATCTGTGGACCAAAATATTGAACCTGTTTAGACTTCCCTCTGCCAGGACCACGATTCCCAGTGCCTACCTGTGCAAAAATGTCACTGGCTGTAGGCAAATCTGGACACAGTTTGAGGCTTCCATCAGCATTCCGCCCCTCAGTGGAAAGCTGGGATTAATTCCCCCCCTGAGTGTGTGTCTGTGCTAAGGATCACCTGAGCTATTTCCATATCTGCTCTTGGATGAAGATGCCACCGTGGGTTGTTAGAGGTGTCAGACTGTGCTCAACTGACCCAGACATAGCCGGGAGCAAGGAGAAAAGCCAGCTGACCCTCTGCCCAAGCAGGGAGCCAAGAGAAAGAGCGTGAGAGATGTATTTGCTTACACGCTCACTGATGTAGCGGACAGCGGCGTTGCTTGGAGCTGGAGCTCACCCATCACAAACAGTCCCACCAAACAAAACCCTTCTCCCAGCCCCCTAGAAGTGGAGAGGGGGGAGGCTGGATGAAGGGAACACAGCAAATGGGAGGGAGAGGGAAAGGCAGAGACCCTGCCAAGGAAGGACGAAGAGGACGGGAAAACCACAGAAAAATGCGGGAAGAGGGGGGGTGAGTGGGATAACAGCGAGAAGCAAACATTGGCCTCGGCGATTTTAAGAGACAGAGGAACTCAGAAGTAATTTTCATAAACTTTTAAATATAGCTTTAAATATTAGTAAAGCTTAAGCCAGTGCACACAAAGGCAAGTTGCCTTTGAAAGAGTTCCAGAAAACCATGAAATGCTGTTGATAAGACTGTGCCAATTTGTAAAGCCTGCCACAATCTCTGGCTCACGTTTTCTGCCTCTCTCTCTCCAATTCTCTCTTTTTCTCTCCTCTATTTTTCTCATTCTTTCTCTCCTTCCAAAAGCTCACTGTGCTTTGTGAGTCAGAGGAGCTGCAATGACAACAACAAACAACTGCACAAATCTTTATTTCTGTAGCTGGATCATCTTCTCGGCAAGGAGGAGAATGAGTGTAGAGTCCGCGTTTGATTGATTCAGTAAAAATAATGT
Source organism: Amblyornis subalaris (assembly GCA_018881555.1). Taxonomy (NCBI): domain Eukaryota; kingdom Metazoa; phylum Chordata; class Aves; order Passeriformes; family Ptilonorhynchidae; genus Amblyornis; species Amblyornis subalaris. Next base: position 2,095,756 of record JACAXG010000107.1, read on the forward strand.
CAAAGTGGCATTTGCAGGGGCTGATAAAAGATTCTGATGGAAAGTGCCCAGTGGGGATAATGTAAGTAAACTCAGCCCAGGGTTTCTTGGCTTTTATTAGCAAATTGTGTTCAGCCTTAATTATAGGTTTGCCAGGGCCTGACACTTGTCAGTGTATTTACATGGAAAGATTGAAACGTTGATAAGGGTCTTTTTGAACAGAAGGGAAAATAAGTTCAGCGTGGGGGGGATGGGAGAAGTCGCTCAGAAGGGGTTTTTGACAGGTTCTCTGTGTCATTATCGTAAGTTTTGAAGATTTTTCTATTTTCTATGTGGAGCATTACTTAGAGGATGTAGCTGGGAAGAAGCTTTCAGTGTGCTCAGTGCTTTAGAATAAAAACATTTACTAAAGGAGAATACGAGCAACCAAATCTAGTGGAAGGTGTCCCTGCCCATGGTAGGGGGGTTGGAACTGGATGATCTTTAAGGTCCCTTCCAACCCAAACTATTCCGTGATTCTATGATTCTATGCATATAATTGAATATTTACTCAAAAGACTGAAGGTACCACAGGCTGAAGGGGCTCAAGGTCACACAACAGGGCCGTGTCACCTCAGCTGCCCCACTCCCAGATTGGAGGTTTTCTGCCAGACGAGTCCTCAGCTCACATCCCTCCTCCACGACCTCCTGGGAAATTTTACTTCTGCTTTTACACCTCCTCTGCTGTGTTTCAGTCCCAGCATCAGGTTGGTTCCTGTTCGCTCTGATCACCCAAGTGATAAAGCATGGAGAATGAAAAAGAGATTAAAAATGTATTAAAATCCAATATAAGAAAGGCATTAACAAGAGGTGATTAAACTGAAGCTTGATCTTTCTGTGATATGAGTTCCCATAATCTCCCTCTCCTGGGTGGGGTGGTGGGGTGTGCCGCAGACTGGGAATTCTTTTGTAAAACTTTGATTTTGTCAGCTCCTGGAAGCCGACCCTGCCCATGGCCCAAGGTCCATTTAGGCAAGTTGGTGGGCTTCAAGAATTGCTAGAAAAACCTCTCAAGGTGATCAAAGAGTTTCACTTCAGTAAGTTCAAAGACCAGGTTTGTGCTTTTCTCTTGTACATGACTCTTTGGCAAGAAAAAATRAAATTACTCAGAAAAATAAATCATTTGTTCCAACAAGACAGCTGGATGCAAAGGAAACCTTTTTAATAGTGCGAAGCAAAATCAAAAAAAAAAACCTCYTTTTTTTTCGCTTTTTGAAAATTTTGTGTGAATTTGATTTCATCGCTTTCTGAGAGGTGACTGTACCATTAGTCCAACAATTGCAGCATTTCTGTGAGATGAACAGCCTCTCGCAGCCAGCTTAAACATTAATCCCGGAATTAATTTTGGTAGCATGCAGCCACAGCCTGAACAAGTCAGTTCAACCGCAGCAGCACCTCGGCACCCAGACCACACATGATRTGCTGGACCAGGCTAAGGGGGATTACAGCACATCCATCCCTCCTCACAAGAGCAAATCCTCTCCTATTATGCCACACTGACAACAGCTAAGTACAATCCGTTCATACAGAGGTCGGAAATTTTCCTATTTTATCCCATTTTTGCTTTTCCAAAGGGATCCTGAACCAGCATAGAGAAGGTGACTCTGCAGGGTACACAAGCTCCTGCTGGTCCTTATTATGGAGGCAAAGCTGGGAGGTGCAAAAAGGTGCTAAACTGACCCATCTCTGGGGACAAAGAAGACAGAGAAAACTCTGCTGTACCCCCAGTACCTAAAGAGGCTACAAGAGAGCTGAAGAGGGACTTTTGRTGAGGGCATGGAGTGGTAGGACAAGTGGGAATGGCTTCAAAGTAAAAGARTGCAGTTTGGATTAGATGTAAGAAAGAAATTCTTCAGTATATGAGTCATGACACACTGGCACAGGTTTCTCAGAGGAGCTGTGGCTGCCCCATCCCTGGAAGTGTTCAAGGCCAGGTTGGACAGGGCTTGGAGCAACCTGGTTTAGTGGAAGGTGTCCCTGCCCATGGCAATTTTCTTGGAAATAGATGATTTTTAAGGTCTCTTCCAACCCAAACCATTTTAGGGTTCTGTAGTGACAAAGGGACAAGGTGCAGGTGAGACCTTGCCAGAGGATGAGTAAGAGCCATGACAGCATCAGGTGATGTCCCAGTCCCTCGCCCACCACAGTGCCCAAAACACCACACAGCCACACTGTTCAACGCCTCCCCATGCCCAGGCAGGCTGGCCCAGCCCCATTTGTCACGTAATCACCACCAGTGCACGACAAAGACGTCTGAGGCAGCCACTTCCCCACCCTGCATCACATGAGACTTCGCACAATGGGACAGAAGAAAGCACAGGAGCCTACCCTTTGCCTGGGGCTCCCAACTGTAATGTATAAGGTAATTATAAGGCTCCTTTCACACAATGTGGAAATCTGGTGTGCATCTGTATCCCTCCTCTCCTCTGGGGCAAATGCAGCAGTCTTTTGACAGCCAGCAGCAACCCTCCCAGAAGATCACAAGCCCTCCAGAGAGGAACGTTTTGTACCCAGCTCACAGCCATGGTGAGAGCTGTGCGTGGCACAGTGCAACAGCACAAGGGACGACCTGTGATCAGAGCTGCAAAAGTCAAAGYTTCTTTTTTCATCCCCAGGGAACATGTGCCAGATGCATTGGGCCAGGATTTTGCWGTCTCCTAAACAGCTACACGGACCTGTCCCAAAGGCAGCTCAGCTCCGTCTTCGTAATAAGCCACCACTCCCTCCCATAACCTCCTCCTCATATAAAGACCTTTTATGCCTTCAGTAACAGCCAGCACTGGCACGGGCCCAGCTCCTCACCTGGCCTTGGTGTGTGAGACTCTGACCTGGGGTGTTGTTCTGCTGATTTACACCAGTGAAAATCCGACATGGGCTTTGACCACCKCACAGTGTCCCTGTCACCTCTACATTCCTGCAGCTTGCAGGATATTAAAGGCCACTATGTCTAGACACATTAGGCATGTGAGGACATCTTCAGTGTGTGTTGGGTGTGATGCCTCCATCAAAGCAGTTGAGCTTGGCATGAAATGATGACTGGCTCAGACTCCTCACAGTGAACTTGAGGCATTTACATGACCAAAGTTATCTCCATCCAACTGCTCCTCCAGCCCTACTTGTCTCCTCTGTTGCCTAACCAAGAGGTGAGGGACTAAGCCTTGGATTTAGCTGTACTCATAGCATTATGCAATGGGCCTTTGTCATGCAGATCGGCCAAAGGGACTCGATTTCTAATCCCTGTGGATTGGATTTCTCCTGTCTGCTGATGCGCTGCCTTTCAACCTCACATCCTTCCCACATCACAAAGACAACATCCAAGAAAGTTAGAGAAGAGAAGTTAGTGCTGCATAGAAAGGATCGTGGAACTGTAGAACGTCTAGGGTTTGAAGGAACCTCAAACATCATTTAATTCCAAACCCCCTGCCATGGGCAGGGACACCTTCCMCTAGACYAGGTTGCTCCAAGTCCCACCAAACATTTCCAYGGATGGGGCATCCACAACTTCTCCAGCCAACCTATCCCAGTGCCCCAMACGACCTGATTATTTCAATACGTGGCGACAAAATGTTTATGAGGGACTTCAGGACAATTGCATGAAAAACCCTGTAAAAGGGCATTGAAMATTTAGATCTCCTCTACCATCTCAGCAACGGCCGTGTTTCTAAAACGGGACATTGTGTTGTGCTTGCTGTGGAAAGTACTTAAYTCCCATTGTCCCGTCAAAGGGGCGACGGTCTTCACCCAAGCAATAGCTGTTCTAGGAAAAGGTCTCTCCCTTCCCCCTGCAAAGTTGCCTTTTCTATGAGTTCTGGAGATTGTATCAGTTACACCCTATGCTATTTTGGTGTGTGTATTTGGTTTGGACTTGGCTCAAATATTTACCTAAGCTCAGGGAGGCAAAAGGAAGACAAGGTTCAATGAACTACAACTCCTTTTCTTAAGAGAATTGCTCAGTGTTCTGTTTTCTTTCTTTTTCTGTTCTTTTTATATATATATTTATTCTTCCCTCACTTATTTCCTTCCTTTCTTCCTTTCTTCCTTCCTTTACAAAATGTATTGGAAAACTCCTTAATGATGCTGTAAATCTTTAGGTATTTGGTCCTCTGATTGACATCTAAGGTTGCCCAGATGACCATTTCCTATTGTGAGTTTCTATCCCTGTTTTTCTATACCCAACAGAGCAGACACATAGGAATTTTGTTCGATTCCATATTTCACGGGCCTACACAGGGGGGAATTGACAGTTTCAGGTAACAAAGTAAAGATGCAGGGAGTGCAACCACAGCAGCCAAGAGGACACCTTGCAGCAGGCACAGCTGAGCTACTCTTCAAAGTTCATTTGTATAAAAAAMCAAACATTGATTCTGAAGTCAGACCCCTACCAGGCTGAACATCTCGAGTCTGAGCCTATGTTAAACCCAGACTTCCTTCATGGCTCAAGTTTAATCAGCAGCACACATCTGTAGTACAGACACGATGGGCACAAATCTTTCCATTTCTCCCATGGAAAAGTCACATGAGGGCACATTAATTGAATTATCAGAGGTCTTTTTCCAGGATGGACCCAAAACCACCCACAGATGGGATATGTAGGCATCCTGAACTGCTCTCTGTGCTGCTTTGCATAAAGGCATTTTGAGTCCACAGAGCTAGGTGAGAGAGGGCTGGCAGCTCCAGTTTGCTCTCTGACTTATTTCCTGAGATACAAAATAGATGTAGACAAAAAAAGCAGTAACAAAGGCCYGGCAGCTATCCAAAAATCCAGCTCTGACCCTACTATTTAATCACAAGCAATAGCAGAGAAAGGAATGATGACTTTCTCCCRACCAGTAGCTTTACCATTTCTTTTTCTTTCTCAAAACACCTACAAAGTGGAGAAAATATTCAAGTTGCCTCATTCCAAGCATTTCTTTTCTGCAGTGTCAAGCAGTAAGATATGCCTGAACCGCTGGTGCTTCCACTAGCAGAACGTGTTTCCATGAAATACAGGTTCTGGGCCCAAAATTCCTTTCTGCAACACGAAACATTCCGGTCTCGTGTTAAGGTATGCGGCAAACTGAGATGCAAAGGAGTATGTCAGGATTAGCACAGAGTTTAAGGTGCAGAGGTCATCAGTGCTTAACAATAACTTTCTCGCAAAAGTCAACAGGGAAAAGTGGGTTGTGAAATAGAAGTAGGAACAAGTCGTAAAAACTCAGAATTATTTGTATTTCTCTAGTCACCGGCAACAGAAGGACAATGTCTGATGGGAGTGCTCCTATAAAGAATATTCCATTGTATTATTGATCATGTTTATGGTACTGGTACAGCTTTATAGGTGCTTATTTGCTGAAAAGTGCCTGCCTGGAGGCATGTGATGTCTGATTAAGTCTCACTCTGGATTTGCAACAAAGGCCACCCACACCCTCTCAGACCCAGGCAGGTTTTCGGTGACCCCAGTGAAATCTAAAATGGCTGGATGTGTCTGTAGATTCCTCAGCCCACTGTGTGGTCACTGGCTACAAAATTTGGTCCCCAGCAAYCATGTTGGCTGCATATGCCATCTAAGGTCTTGTGATAATTTGAATTATCTTAATCAATTCAGATAATACACYGACATACAATTATTCCATCATTAATCTTCATTTCACTATAATCATACTTAATTTCTCAGAATGCATTTGTCATTCAATAGAATTTGGCTCAGTATTTTATGTTAACAGATTTTAACCTATTGGAAATCATTACCTATTCAGTGGGATTATTTGCCAGTTATGTTCAATTTGGCATCTGGGTCAAATGGTATTTTCTCTGTTGTCTAAGTACATGATTAAGTGAAAATTAAGGAGAAAAAAAAAAGCAATGAGGAAGCCATGAATAGCAAATGCTGTCACTTGTTTCACATGCTTTTGCCTGGCTGTAGCCATGACACATACCTTTCTTTTTTSTTTTTCTTCTTTTCCATGCTAAAAAAATCCACTGAGATATCCCATATAATCGAGCCCAGGACCAGTTTCTCCCACCTAAGGCACTAACAGGATCACCTAATTTAAGCAGGTAGTTGCTCTTGAGGTAAGATAGTGATAACCACAGAGCAATTCAGATATGAGATAACATGAATCACCCCTAGCAGGTGACTATTGAACTSTGTTTACTATAGAGAAAGCACTTCATAATGAAGTGACCATGAACCATGCTGCCAGTTTAAACTCCTGCAGTAAGAACCTGAAGTTTGAAGATGTTCATTCGGGTCTAGAAGAAGAAACAGGCAATTTTTGGCAAGGGCTGCTCTGCTGTGCGCTGCCAGCTCCAACTCTGCAGCTTGATACCAGGTTTACGTAATACATATACATTAGCTGTCCTTTGGAGACAGCCAGACCAGAGCCCCATCAGATGAATATTTGCCCTCAATGGTGATGCACAAGTGGCCTGAAGCAGAGAAGATGAGGCAATAAATACATAAAGGCATGATCAGTTCTTAGATATTTGGGAATGGTAACTGCCGAGCCACTCACCAGCGATTGAAAGATTTATTGGTGTCTTGCTGGTAACCTGGGAAACAAGCTTGGGCCAGACAGAAATCAAACACATACAGGTTCCTATCCTAAATGGCAAAGATCATTATTTCCATTGAGAAGGACAGATTTCAACATGCACTCATGCTGTCTTTCTAATTGTGAAATCTTTGCTCTTACAACCCCTTTTTTTAAACCAGCAAACATTTTGCCTGAGTAGTGACTTTAGGCTTTGACCATCTATTCCATGGGTTCGAAACACCGAGGGAAGGGAATCTCCTTATCCCTTCAGTGGACAATAGAAGTGAATGTCAAACTTTAATCTTTCTGCCATCCCCAGCCTTCAGACTGAAGACRTGGTGAAATTTGGAGACAGAAATGCGTCTGTATTCCAGTGGCTTATTGCTTCTGCCAGATGACTATTCTGCATTTGGCTACAGAGCTTACACACACACACACACACAGTCATTGGGAAGCAGAAGATGTGAAGAGAACCAAGAAAGCTGAGAAACGGAAAGATCAATCGCTAATCCCCAGAAAGTACCGTTTGTGGGCAGCATGGCTAAGTTTAGAAATCAAAACCTATTTCCCACAAAATAATCGTCACTAGAACAAAAAAGCCTGCAGCATAAATTATTTCCTTTGGACCCCATAACGCRGAAATGCTATTTTTTAACTGCAGTGTATCACTCGTGTTTCCAAACTGTGTCAAAGTCCTTCGTATCAACGCAGTATTAGGCAGAGGTTATTCCTCTCACTGTGGAGCTCGCTGCAGATAGAATATCTACATCGACATCATGGTTCCTACCTAGCAAATTAATTCAGAGCATGTCGGCAGTGCGTAATTTTTTCTTCCTTTCTTCTCTCATATTTTCTTTGTGTTTATTTCTGATTCAGTTATCACTAAAATACACATTTTAATTGTATTGTACAAGATTCAAACTTCCCCGGCTTTGAACATTCACATAAACATTTTCACTCAACTTACCTTCACACCGCCTGGAATCCTTGACAAATGTTTGACTGCCTGTCTGCATTATGCAACACGGAGGATTTTTCCAAATATTCACAGTTTTCTAATGAATAGACATGCTACATGCACACATTTATAACATAGAGGTATATAGATCTAATACATGTATTTTTTATATAGCATAGTGATACATAGATTCTTAGACATACATATATATTGAATAACCACATAGATCTAAAGAATAATAAAGAAATTGAGTTGAATAGCAGGGGCTCTTTGCTTGTGAGACCTCTAACTGGTATCTRTGCATTCCTGGTCATGCAAGCCATTACACAGAGTAATAAAAATCTACTGCAAATATACCTCTTTTTTGTTGTTATTCTTCAAATGTGCCCTAAACAGAAACTTTRCAAAGAGTCAGGATCAAAGCCTGTCCAAAGCCTATTTATTTCACTGGGCATTGATTTAAACACAGACATTCTGTTTTGGGAGAGAAATTGGAAAAAAATCTTTTGTATGTATTTATCATAAAAGTATTTTACCCCAAATCAGCAGAAAGGTTTATGGGCCTAAGAAACCCTTTCTGACAAGGTGGAGGACAGGTAGATTGGTAGGTGGATAGACAGACACACAGTGCTTCCTCCAGCTACTCTGTTGTTGGTTTGTTGTTTATTGATTTCCACTCAAGCAGTATTACACCAGCATTCAGCACTGTATGGAAGCACAATGTGTTAATTCATCTCTCTATCTACCTATTCTTTAATCTACTTATTATTTTATATGTGTGCATATAAATATATTGCATTGAGACACAATATTGCCTGCATGTAAAATCAATAGCTAGATGACAAGCAAATGATAGATTAACTGAGGGCAGGAGGATTTAAACTTTAAAAGCTAAGAAGAGAGGAGCTGGCTTAGCCTGGCTTCAGCTGGCCCTGCTCCACCTTTCTCTCCTGACTCCTGAGCTACCTCTCACCTCCTGGGGCCAGACTTCCCACAGCGTCCCTAGGCTGATGCCTCAAAAGCACCTTTCAAATAAATCTGGTGTCAGTCATGCCTCTTTCTTCCCTGCAGGGTTGTGTGGCAGCACTTACCTCGGAGGGAAGGAGAGGACTCTCGTGTGGGGCAGAGAGGGGAGGAGGAAGGGGGTGTACGACTTCAAAAGTAACCCAGTTCAGAGCACTCAGCCTAAAGCGAAGAAATTAAGGGCTGCGCTTCTCCAGCTGATTGGTAGAGGAGATGAAATCCCAACGGTGGTCTCGACACACTTCCTAGTGGCCAGGTGCCTGTATGGTAAATAATGCTGCCAGCATCCCACCTAGTCTGTCCCAAACCCACCAGGACCTGAATGTGGCACCCCTGTGCAGAGCAGCCCTGCAGGAGACACCTAGAACACAGACATCACCCAGCCTGGGAGTGCAGAATGACTGTATTTCCCCAGCCTTCTTTGTTGAACAGCAAGGGCCAAAGCCAAGCCATGGAGAAATCATCTGGTTGGTCTTTAAGAGGAGATGAGTTTGCTTTTGAAGGATATGGATATGGCGCTTCCTACCACACCAAAAATTTGTAAATTTAACCCTTGCTCCTTTTTAATTATCCCCCATTTTTATGCAAGGGGTTAGAATTTTTCTAAAATGTCCCAGAAAAGCATGAATTGCATTCTGAACCAAACCAACTCACCAAGGCAAGTAAAAAAAAAAAATACAGGAGAGATTTCATATCAGTGCATCCTGAATTTCCTCCTACATCTCCAGTCAAGAGACTGGTACTCTCTGATGTTTGGAAGGGTCCAGAGGAGGGCCACAAAGATGATTTGAGGGATGGAACACCTCTCCTATGAGGAAAGGCAAAGAGAGTTGGGATTTTCTCAGCGTGGAGAACAGAGACTGTGGGGTGACCTAATTGTGACCTCCCAGTACCTGAAGGTGCTGTAAGAAATCTGGAGAGGGACTTTTGATGAGAGCATGAAGTGACAGGAAAATGTGGAATGGCTTCACACTGAAAGAGGATAGATTTAGATTAGATATTAGGAAGAAATTCTTCACTGTGAGGGTTGTGAGACACTGAGCCAGCTTAACCAGAGAAGCTGTGGATCCCCCACCCCTGGAAGTGTTCAAGGCCAGATTGGATGTGGCTCTGAGAAAACTGRTCTAGTGGAAGGTGTCCCTACMCACATCASGGGAGTTGTAACAAGGTGATCTTCAAGGTCSCTTCCAACTCAAACCCTTCTATGATTCTATGATTTCGCCAGTTGTGGCAACTTCTTATCCTAAGCACTCCTTGACATTTTTTTATTAGAGTTGGCCTTAGCTCCTTATAGTAAGCAGGACACACAGCTTATGTGACTGACTGCTGCTCTCACTGCCACACGTTCAGTGCATTGTTTCTGCAACCACAGATAAATCASATATCCTAATAGTAAGATTAACATTTCTGATACTGCTTCCTCACTGTCCTTTCTGGCARTGTGCTGCCAGCTGGCTACAGTCACTGAAAGGTAAGGCTGGGCTCAAACAATGACTCAGATCCACAGGAAGTGTCACAGCTTGTCAAGTACAGTTTTTTCGTAGCGTTAGAGCTGAACGGTGTTTAATAGCGCTACCTTTCTCCCACGCACGAGTGAAAAAGGCTAACTCATYCTTCCTCTCTCCTACCCATTCTGCCAGCTACACATTCTCTCCACTTTGGCTCAGGTCCACAGCATCTGACACCCTCTACTCCTGCTACAACCCTTCCTACTTGAAAAGTGAGAACAGGGAGAAAGGGTGGTTTGTTGGACAGAATGCTGTCTATCACCAGTTCAGTTTCTAATTCATGAGGAAAATTTCAGTGAAAGTTAAACTTCTCTGGTATGTGCTCTCTTTTCATTTCAGTGTTGAGAAGCTCTGAAATTATGTTTGCAGCAATTCAAAGTCCCACACAACAGCTGCCATATTAATGYTGAGCCTTTACTCCTGGACTAGCTTTGCTAGTCCTGATGACACCATAGGGAAACATGCTGCAAAAACATARCACAGAACCTTACCATCGTTCTGCTCCCACCTACCAAATACAGATGATCAAACACTAATTTATTACTGTTATTAATACCTTTATTAATGTRTCAATACACTGCAATTCACAAGGTGGCGAGGAAGCTGTCCTGTCTGGAGAGAAATACTTGTGTTGTAATTAGATGTTAAGAAGTTCTTTACTGTGAGAATGGTGAGGCCCTGGCACAGGTTGCCCGGAGAAGCTGTGGCTGCCCCARCCCCAGAATTGTTCAAGACCAGGTTGGATGGGGCTTGGAGCAACCTGGTCTAGTGGGAGATGTCCCTGCCCATCTTCCAACACAAGGCTTTCTGTGGATCTATGAAAGATCCCAGATTCCAAAGTGACTCCTAGACCTTCTTCTTGGCATGTGCTCTTGTCCTGCAATAGCAGGGCTACAAACCAGCTGATTCTTGCCAAGATCTCAGACTCATCTCAGMTGCCCTGATGTCACCGTTCCCCACAGACAAATTAATCCACTGCACCTTTACATTTTCCCTAATCATGAGTCAAACAAGCAAAGGCACAGAACAAAAGAACAAGGAGGCTGCTCCTCCTTGCACAAGGATGAAAAAAAAAAATCCCAGCCACTCTCTCACCAGCTGAGAAGTGGGAATACATCATTTTTTTTTCTACAGGAATACTCCTCCTGCCCCTAGAGATCTCCTTAGTATTCACCACGGGGTCGAAGCCATTCCCAGCAGCAGAGACAGGTTATCCAACAGCCCCCCCAGCCAGCTGTGCGTTTCCCTCATAATAAGCCTGGTAATAGCTGAGGGTCTGGCGAAGGATGCTGACCTCAGAAAATTCTTTGCAAACCAACCTGTACAATGGCAGTGATGTATTGCTGGAAGTGCAGTTTTGTGTTCGAGAGGAAGTCGTGTCTAGTAAAAGCTCTGACACCTGATTTCCCTCCAAACAATGCAGCTCCTTCTGCGAGGAATGTCCCCGTGCCTGTGCTGGGAGAGGAGACAGGCAGGGAGAGACCTGTGACACAGTCAGAGAGCTGAGGGAACCAGCAAGGAAACCGAGAGCTGGAGCATGAAAGAGTGAACAAAGGACAAGGGCTGGGCAAAATGCCTTCAGAGTGGTCAAAACCAGGCAGCCCCACAGGACTCCTCACAGGCTCTGATTCAATCTGGGAAAGCATCATTTCAATGTATTTTAATTTTGTTGTTCTTCTTCTCTCTCATTTTCRGATGGGGTTTTCCTATCAAACTGGATGCAGATAGTTATTTGTTATTGTTATTAAATTTAACATCCAGTTATTTGGTATAAATACGCAGGAAAACTTCCTCGTGCTCAAACTGCATGTTTGTGGCTTGAACAGCCATCCACTTTTTCTTTTCACTTCCTTTTGTCTCATTGACAAAAAGCACTGAGTTTTTGTTTGAGATTAGTTGAAGGTGATTCTTAGAATAATTTGGCTGATCCCCCCCCTCCTACCCCAAATTCTTTATTCATACGTTTCTGTAAGAATTTTTGGCAATCTCAGAAGTCATAACCTTTGCTTTGAAAATCTGCACCATCTACTTGTAGGAAAACTGCCTGTAAACTACTACTACACAAGATCACAATCATATGTTTCCTTCTCTGGTGTTTCTTTTTTACATTTCCTACAGTACCACTAAYGCTGCTTCCTTTTGGGTCTCCATACTGGAGAAGCAGCACAGCTATGAGAAACTGATTTTAGAAAAGGAAGTGAAAACTGTTTCCAGTCTGTAAACCTGGAGCTGAGCAGGATAATACAAAGAGGACACAACAGACTTAAATAAACAGTCAGTGCTATTCTGATTAGACCACTCATGCGATTAGTTCTGTATCCTGTTTGGGATGTTAATAGGAATAGTTTGTGAATAGGGATTAATAGAATATTAATAAGAATAAAGGTTATGATGATGGATGCAAATAATTGTGAATTGTCCAGAAATCTTCCATCCTTGTTCACTAAATAGAAATTTGCTTATACCATCAATTTATTCTCTGTTCACCTGTGTGTCCACCTTGTCTCAGATAATAATGTGAAGAACTTTACAAGAAGTTATCATCACTTATGGGACAGTAACCTTTTTTCTACTGGGGAAATATTAGCTGAGATCTGGTATCTTAAAATAGTCCAATTTTTTYCCCCTTTAAATCACCCAAGAGGGTTCACTGGCCTGTTGCTGTTTGCACCTCAACTGAGGCCTCTTGACTTCTGGCATTAGCTGGTGAAGCTTGCAGTAACACAGCCAGGTTAAGGACTGGTTCATTAAATAATTATTTCTTTATGGCATTTAGTTTTCATTTTATTTTTTCGAGGACTTTGGTCCTTGTAAGAAATATGGCTCTTGTTTTCCAGGAGAAATAAGGCTGGGATAAGCAGTCCAATGTCCACTCCATCACGCTGATATCATGTGACAACTCACTGCAGAGAATACATTATCCTTGATCTATTTTAAACTTTCTGCTTTTTTTTTTTTTTTCTGAAAGTCCCCTTGTTTTGCAGAGGATATAGAGGATGGTATATAGTACAGCTTACTTTGGTAGTCTAGGGCTCATCAGGCATGATTGCATCTGGTCCTTGACAGATGGGTGAGTGGATAATGTCCAGAACTACCCAACCAGAGAGATACTGATTAAAGGAGGAAACACAGATAGGAGAAAGTAGATTCCCATGCCAGACCATCCCTGAAAAGGACATGACCATCCCCACCCATGGCCAAAGACAGTCAGATGCAACTGGCCAGTGGAACAAGCCTTTGGGTCGAGGATGAAGGGAGATCACAGCTCTGTGCCAGAACACCATGAGCTCTGGATTTGGCTGGGGGAAGATGTGAAGCTGGACATTTATGTGGTTACGAGCCTCATAGAACTTCCTTTGTGTAGTTTCATCTGGAAACACAAGTTCTCATCTGAGAACACAAGAGAATGTGTGAGCACTGCAGAAGGGCAAGCACAGGACTTATTCTAATAAAAGACAAACCAGTGATTATGAGCCAGTCTCAGTTTCACTTTGAAGCCTAGAAACACACTGAAACACATTACTCACCGAACCATTTGTAAGCAAGCCAGGGAGTAATAAGATAGAAGATGAAACTTGAGTTTGTGAAGAGTAAATCATGTCAAATCAATCTCATTCCCTTTAATGCCAGGATAGTTGGTATAATGGATGGAGCGAATAAAAATCTGATATAACAAAACTATTCTAAGGTTTGTAACACATTCCTGTAAGTCATTCTTATCAGCAAAGAAGCTTCTGAAGCTTGGGTATGATCACTGAAAAGCAGGTGCAGAACTAGTTGCAAAAAGTACTCAAAATAGTCGGGCAGAGATGTGCCAGAGTTTGAAAACCACTCGATGACAGACTGGGCAGTACCTGTACAGAATCAGCACACGATGCTATTGAGAGAGAGTTTTCAGAAACTCCAGGAAAGATCAGGCTTCATGTTCTCTTGGTAAACTGGAGAAATGGTCAGAAATGCAAATAAATTATGTTTAGCCCAGGTAAGCTTAGAACTGGCCTGGTAGAACAGGGCTTTGAGCAACCTGGTCTAGTGAAAGGTGTCCCTGCCCATGGCAGGGGATTTGGAACAAGATTTTAAGATCCCTTCCAACCCAAACCGTTCTATGGCTCTATGAAATACACACTTGGGAACTCAGAGACATAAATTCCTAACAGATGGGAGCTTTCCAGTAAGAGACATATAGAGGTATTGAAGAGAGATTCCAGTAGAAAACATCACCTGCAAGGAAAGGTTTCAGAAATAAGATTTTTTGGTCAAGAAAGGAGAATGTTCAATGAGCTTTCCTCCCATGCAGAAAAAGGCTGGTTTAGGCATGATAGTAACCACTGTTCCCCAGTGACAGTGAGGACAGGACATGAAAAAAATYGTTCAATCTGCAGCAGGAAGGATTTAAGCTATCTATTCAGAGTGCATGCTGAATAAGAAATCCCATAATCACAGAGTCTGGATATTAAGGGAGATTGTGGAATCTTGTTCCATAACCTTGAAGACCGTAGAAAATGGATATCAGATGGATATCAGCCTAGGTATGTCTAGCTCCCACTTTTGAGCAGAGTGGGACTAATGTCATCTTGTCTGCCTGGACAAAAGCTTGAACCATCTACATGGAGGGGAGACAACACACCCTGTATTTAAGCTAAGCAATTTTTCTCCAGGCTGAAGATCAGACTTTGCTTCAGATTTCTGTAATATTATAACAAGTTTCATATTCATTTTCCTCATGTCAAAGTTTCATCAGGAACTGCAGTGATAGGACAAGGAGTAATGGGTTCARACTGAAAAGGGGAAAATTAGGTTGGTTATAAGGAAGAGATTCTTTACTGTGGGTGTGGAGAGGCACTGGAATAGGTTGCCCAGAGAAGCTGTGGATGCCCTGCCACTGATAGTGTTCAAGGCCAGGTTGAATGCGGCTTGGAGGAACCTGCTCTGGTGGAAGGTGTCCCTGCCCATGGCAGAGCCATTGGAACTGTGAGAGCTTTAAGGTCCCTTTCAAYGCGTTCTGTGATTCTATTAAATTGTGCTTGTCTTTTGGATTTTTACTTAGAAGCAGTGGGAAAATTAGAAAAAGTGAGGCCCTTGCAGAATTGGTTCACATATGAGTTCTTTGAACGGTAGAAGAATTTTCATTGCTTCTATCTGATCTCCCATATGGATTTATGAGACATCCACCTCAGCACTGAGTCCAAGTTGTTTAGGTGAAACATGGATTTCAGAAAGGTATCTAACCATATTATGGAGCAACATGAGAAGGAAAAAAATTACTTTATCAATTTATCAATTTGTCCTGTATTTGGTCTCACTGACTAAAACTCAAGTAAGATTTGTAAGCCACATTTTTCAGCTGTGGCTCTTTCTTATGTCTCTCTCTGCTGGATTGCTTCAAAAGATTTTTTTCCTTACAAKCAAATTCACCTGGGGATCTGCTAAGAAGAATAAGTCCTTGAGACTTTGTTGGTCTGGGATAAGGGCTACTGCAACCACGGAAGTATAGTTACATTAATTTTTCATTCTTGGCCAAGGTTCCATCTAAGTTGTAGTGGCTAGAGACAAGTTTAATTCCCTCCATGTGTTCAGTGAAAAGAATCCATTGGAAGACTGTCACTCCCTTGGCATGTGACTTCTTTTTCACTCTGTGGTACCATGAGGTCTTTCATTCCATTTCACTTCACAGTCTCTCCATTGAGAAGCTGTGATTTATTGGCACAGTCAAACACAATATGAATAAAGCCTTTATGCTTTCTCATCTGAGATGTAACTGAAATGTTCGATATGGTGCTTAGAAATTCTACATTTTCACACTAGATCACCCAACAGAATGTTCCCATGAAGGGCTAGAATGTCATTTAAGGTGTGTCGGTAAAAAAACAGGAAAAGAAACACCCTGGGCAGGGAGGAAATGAAAAAGGAGAGGAGAGGAGAGGAGAGGAGAG
Source organism: Amblyornis subalaris (assembly GCA_018881555.1). Taxonomy (NCBI): domain Eukaryota; kingdom Metazoa; phylum Chordata; class Aves; order Passeriformes; family Ptilonorhynchidae; genus Amblyornis; species Amblyornis subalaris. Next base: position 2,111,711 of record JACAXG010000107.1, read on the forward strand.
GAGAGGAGAGGAGAGGAGAGGAGAGG
>JACAXG010000107.1:2111930-2131093 GCA_018881555.1 Amblyornis subalaris
GGAGAGGAGAGGAGAGGAGAGGAGAGGAGAGGAGAGGAAGCTGTGGCTGCCCCATCCCTGGAAGTGTGCAAGGCCAGGTTGGATGGGGCTTGGTCTAGTGGAAGTTGTCCCTGCCCATGGCAGGAGGTTTGGAACAAGATGATCTTAAAGGTTTCTTCCAACCCAAACCATTCAAGGATTCTATGACATTGACCCAAGCTCATCTGTGTCTGTGCAAACACAGGACTACAGGAGATAGTGAGAATTTGCATCCAGAGTACTGATTTATTTTCTGTCCTCATTTGTGGCAAAACCTTTAGCAAGGTACAACCTTGTTCTGTGTTGTAGTTTCCCCATATCTGTGACAGGGACCTGACTCTCCATCAAGATCATTTCAAACTCACCAATAATCAAAATAAGCATTACTAATCCTGTTCCCAGSTATCTCTCTTTTTCTCCACACAAAGGACATACTCAACCTGTGAGGTCTTTCCAGTTGTATTCTCAACGTTTGAGGGCTTTCTTTGGYAAGGTTATTATCAAGAACGAGGAAAGGTTGACCAAACAGAAAAATAAAACCTATCTTTCCAGTTCGAATGCAAATGGGGAAAGTGGCTGTGATTAGAGCAGCAAGGAAAATTCACTCAGGAGCATCAAACATGGCCAAAAGGTATTGAAGAATGAAGCACAAACATCCTTGAAACTTCRGAGTGGATACAGAAGGTGCACAGAAAGGAGATGAGAGGTGGAGGACAGAATCAAAGGAAGGAACTAAAAAAAAGAGAAAAAACTGCTGTATGCACTCTTTCATTTAAGTTTCATTTTCCCAGTGTTTCCCAAGTTTCATTTTTCCCGTGTTCATGGAGTTTCTGAAAGGCAGTTATCACATGAATAACAAGTGTGCTGCTGCCAGAAGTAAATGTCCAGCACATCTGTTAACATAGATTGGGCTGGACAACAGCAACAGGAGAAAAAATTGTCCTGGAAATAGCAACAGCTTTTTGAGATGTCAAAGACCTCTGKTAGGGATACACCTTGTGTAAGACATTGTACAAAGTTCTCTTACTGACCACTGTGCAAAACATTAATCTGTGGAATTAATTAATTGAGTGTTTATCACTCACAGGGTGATCGGGCACTGAACAGATTCCCCAGGGAATTGGTCACGGCTCCAAGCCTTACAGAGCTCAAAATGTGATTGGACAACATGCTCAGGCTCATGGTGGGATTGTTGGGCTGTGTCCTGTGCAGGGCTAAGAGCTGGTCTTGATGATCCTTGTGGGTCTCTTCCAACTCAGGATATTCTACGAATCTATAATACTACAGATTTTGCCTTGCTGATTAGAAAGATGAACTTTTATGTTCTCTGTGGATATTACAGATACACAATAGTGTGTATATATATATAAGAAATGGCTACTGTATATAAAGTCTGGATGCCTGCAACAAACAGATCGTACCTGTGACGTGCACATCAATATGTAATTTGAGTTTGCCTTTTGAATGTCTTATCACTCTGAGACACAGCATCAACTTCTCCAGAACCCAGAGGATTCCACCACGTTTTGATGGAGTGTCTTCACTACATTTTGGTGTCTAGAGAAGAAAGGACTGGGATGGGGAAAGGGGGAAGAATGGGCCCACCAAGGATTRCCAGAAGTTGGGTGTATTATCTATGATACAAGCACGTTGCTTCCTTGAACTTAAAACCTTTAGGAAAAAAAAAAATCAATTTGTCCTGAAAGAACTGATACTAAGGGGCAAATATGTTATTTCTGGTACTGTTTCTGCAGAACATGTGTTCCAGTTACGTTGCTGTGTCATTTCTGGAGTGTGAAATCGAGAGCATGAAACTATTAGTTTGGTGGCCTGTGCATCAGGAAAGGGATGAAAGCTGCCTAATAACTGTCCAGAAAATTGGCCTCTTTTGCTATGTGTTTGTTTGGAGAGAGGAATTTTGAAAGGAAAAAAAAAAATCCCAGAGTACCAACTAAATAAAAGCTTGAAATCAAGATGTACTTACTGCCAATGAAGGTGAAATGCTCTCATTTAACTCTTCTACACCTGTAGGGGTTTGGAAATATGAGTGAGACTTGACCATCTTTGGAAACAAAGGAGTAGAAAAAATAAGGAGGGAGCAGGAGGAATGTAATAGCTGGGGAAAGGAAAAGTCCTGTCGGCTACTCAAGTTGGCTGACAGAGTAGAAGTGTCCACTGGTGAGGCTCTACAAGCACATCCTCACTGGAGGATGCACAGTTATTCTCCATGAGACATGGGAGCCAGGGGTCCCAGCTCTGCCCTCAGCCACACCACCCAGTCATTTAATATGAGACCCAAGAAATGACTTACAGGCCTGTGAGGAGGTTTGTCTTCAAAAGAAAGTRTTTCAGGTGCTGACTTGTATTTCTGGTGAAAAAGGAAGCAATGAAGTGTGAGTAACTCAGCCCTGGCTGGATTGCAACCTGCCTCTGTCAGGGATGTGGAGGGGTCTGGAGGTCAGAGGTGGACCAGCTCACTCGGGGRTTAACAGTGATGTCCTCACAAGAGGAGTTGAACCCAGAGCTCTGCACTGCAAACCCATTCCTAAATGGCACTTTGCATGCAAAGGGCTCAGTCTCCCCGGGACACACCAGGAGAACTGTGTCCTGGAGCCAGCTCTCCGTGTGCTTCACACAAGGAGAGGCATAATTGGACTGTGAGTAATTTAAAATACAGAAACAACCCAGGAGCTTGGCTAGCCTTGGCTTCTGGGCCTCCTTCAGAGCAAGGGACCTTAATGCTTGTCTAAATCCTCTGGTGCTCCAGTCTTTAATCTCCATGGGCCTCTTTTCCCCACCCATCAGATGAGGATGCCTTTGCTCTTCAGTCTATCTATTTAAAATTGAGCCCTAATGTAGCTCCAGTGCCTGCTCTGGAACTAGTTTCATTTTATGCCAGRGTTAGAAGAAGGTAATTAAACTCTACCTGTATTTGTCTAGCTGGTTATGTATCCCAAATACATATCYCTCAAAGAAAGCTTAACAGCTTCTGCTCTCCCAAATATCTTCTAGTCAAACTAAGGACCATAAACGCTTTCTTTTCTTCTTTCTTTTTTTTTTTTTTTTGGCCTTTCATTCTGAGTAACAAACAAAGAGAGAAGGAAATGATGACATTCATACCTTCAGAGAAGGACAAATGAGCATTTCCTGCCTCAGAAAATCACCTTCTTCGCAAGTCCTGTTTAAGCACCCATTTGACAGCTGTGAGTTCTCTACATAAAACAAGAGAGTTAGAAGAAACAAGTATATTTTGGTCTTTAGTGGTGTGGTATTTATACACGAGAAAAAAATATCTGGTCATTTATATTGACACCTACAAAAACTGCAATTTCCTTGTTAAGAAATGACAGAAAAAATGATTCTGAAATACACCGAGTAGCAGAGAAGTGTCCTAACTTAGTGCTTCTTAATTGGTTTTGAGTCATAAATACCTACTAGTAAAAGTTTAAAAAAGACTCATCTTTAAATCAGCTACAAGAAACTAAACTAAATACCTTCGGATCTTTGTTTCGTTGAAATGAAAATGACTAGGAAAGAAGAAATATTTAGATCTTAAAGACAGAATTCAGTACAGAGTAGTGTTAAAACAGTCACCTGGAATTACTCTTATTCCCTAATGGGTCTTGGCTGTGCAGTAAGTATTCATCTGACCTCAATTTCTTAAAATAGCCTGCCAAAACCAGAGACAATGACAACTATAAGGTAACACTGACATGTAACTGCCATTAGTGTCAAGGGAAGCTGTACAAACGAGAGGAAAATGAAGCTCTGGCCTGGTTTCAGCTGGGATAGAGTTAATTTTCTTCCTAGTAGCTGGTTAAGTGCTGTGTTTTGGATTTAGTATGAAAATAATGCTGATAACACATTGGTGTTTTAGTTGTTGCTAAGTACTGCTTACCTGGAATCAAGGACTTTCAGTTTCCCAGGCTCTGCCAGRCAGGAGGTGCACAAGAAGCTGGAAGGGAGCAAGTCCGGAACAGCCCACCTAAACCGGCCAAAGGGATATTCCATACCGTGGAATGTCATGCTCAGCATATAAACTGGGAAGAGTAGTCCAGGATGGGCCAATTGCTGCTTGGGATGGGCTGGGCATTGAYCAGCTCAGCAGGTGGAGAGCAGTCGTGTTACAATCACTTGTCTTACTTGGATTTTATTCCTCTTTTTGTTATCTCCCTTTTCATTACAATTCTTATTATTGTTGTTGCTATTGTTATGACTATTATTATTACATTTTACTTTATTTAAATTATGAAACTGCTCTTATCTCAAAACACGGGTTTTACCTTTTTCTGACTTTCCTCCCCATCCCTCTGAGGGTCAGTGACTGAGCAGCCATGTGGTACTTACTTGCTGTCTGAATTTAAACCACAACAAGCTCATGTTGTCTTTGCTCTCATCTCCTGTCTGATAAAAAGAAACGTAACTATTGACTTGGCAAGCTACCAGCCAAAGATCTTCCCCTTGTCTGATATTCAAAGCACCTTGATTAACAAGTGAGACGGTAGAAACAATACCAGCAGCAGAGCTGGTGAAGTATGAGCCCTCTGTACTCAGCAGAGCCTTAATGAAAAGCTGGAATGATATCTCTGATCATAACACCTTTAACACTTCTCCAGTAGAAATTTGCCTCCTTCCCTGCAGACACACACATTTCCCACTGTGTATCCCTTCTGGCACTTTATAAGCAAGGTGACAACATGGGCATTACATGCAAGATTTACAGCCTTTGGTTGATACAGAATTTAGTTATCTAGTCAAAACCATTTGTGTGGGATCTGTCTGTACTTAGAGAAAGAAAAGGTCATTCATGCAATCAGTAGGTGTTTTCCACAGGAGAAAGAATTTCCCTGCTGAAGTGTCTGAATGCAGAAGCTTAATTTCCCTGCTGAAGAGCTCGACTGTGGGAGACAAATGCCCTTGAACAGGTTTGTGTAGTCAGAGAGTGGGAAGACACTGCCTGGTTCAAAACTAGGGCCCAAATCCTCTGATTTAAACCTGTGTTTCATGGGTCCTCTCACTTGAAGCAGTCAATCAGAGGTGGATACGAGCAGGAAAAGCACAGTGATGACACTGCACGGTTTTTGTCACCAGCACAAAGGTGGTGATTTGACAGGAACCATTTCTGCAGAGCAAGCACTGCATGAAACACACCATCCTACAGTGACCTACAGTATGCACATCTCAAACATACACACCAATATTTTTCATATGTGTTGATTAGGATGTCGTGGAGTTTGTAAAAAGTACTGCATGTTTCATGCTACCGCATCCTCATTTCTTTACAACCATTATCTTCAGTTCTGCAACAAGTTTTCTAGAATCATTACCCATTTAAACTTTCAGGACTGGGGTTCCCCTGAGGTTGGATTTATCTCCTTATCTTGAAGCATTTATAACACAGATACCTACATCTAAGCTAGTCATCCTCAGTTCCCTTTACAGTCAATAGGGAGGAAGAGGCGTCTGGAGAAGGTGATTCATCTCATCCTAATATAGATATCAAACTACTATCAGATTAATTGCTCTCTAGAGATACCTGTTTATCTCTATTGACAATAAAAGCAGCCTAGAGTGACTAACTCAGACTTACCTGTCTATGTGTTGGTTGCCTACAGTTAGCTGAGATAAATCCCAGCCAGAGCTTCCTTTGATCAAGCAATGCAACCACTATCATGAAATGTAACAGATAAGAAGGGCAAGAGCGGATGAACGGGAAGGACTGAGTAATTGTGTGCTACCCAATCAGAAATAAACACAGCAGTGGAGGGATTCATAATCTTACACGAGCCCAAAGATATCTTACTTTCCATTTATCCAAAGTGGACCTGAGGGGAACGCTGTATCTGTCCTCAGGAACGTGCTCCTATCTCTTCATGGTAGCCTCTGTTTGTAGATCAGAGCTGGGGTTTCCCTGAGCTGCCTGGGCTCATCAAAGCCTCTCTCAGCAAGTGTGAACATTACAAATTACAGCCACTTGAAGATCTCACCCCTGACCTTCTGCTTCAGGACCTGAGTGATTTCCACTTGGAGTTCAGGTTTTCATCGATGAGCCAGCCTTGTTGTGCCATTACTCAGATGATAGGAGAAAAAAGATCTGAGAAAAATGGGGGCGGAATGAGGGTTTCCCTTTCTTTAGCTTGTTTTTATACCAGTATTTTCCCTACAACAACTTGAAAATGATGCTGCACCAAAAGAGGATGAAGCTAATCCTCACCTTCGTGTGCAGCTCCTAAGGGACAAAGTTACAAGTCACTCTGTCCAGTCTTGGACCAAACCAGATCCAAGATCAGTGAACATCTCTCTTTCAAATTCTTTTTCAGCTCTAGGAATATCTGCTGTCTACCTATCTTTTGCCAACTTTGATTATTTCCTTTAATTTCTTCTTATCCTACAAGGAAAAAAATCAAACCCAAGGACCCTCAGCCTGTGTTGGCTGCTAGAAAAAAGGGAGAAGGAATAAATCTGTCTTCAAAAACTTTTGACAGTTGGTGTGGTAATGAGCCCATTCCGACTGAAATGACTTCATTGCTGCTCATTTTTCCTGGCTACCAATCGATTTATGAACCTCTTTTAGCATCTAGAGAAGTGTTAATGAATCAAGGGTTTAAAAATAACATACACCAGGAGGTTGTAAATTACAGCCCCAGCATCCTTTGAATGAATTCACATCCCACATTTCCAACACCCACCTGGTACCCGTCTGCTGCAACATGGGTGTTCATTCAGGGACTGAATTTATTATCCACAAATACGTGTTTGGGGTTCCACCAAGCCYTGACTCATCAGCATCCAGCTCAGCTGTCGGTTCTGACACAGCAGAAGAAGGAGGAGAGAAAACAGTGATCGTGAGGGGGTGTCACTGGCTTAAGGAGACGAAGCAGATGGAGAACCAAAGCCAGACGTGGCCATCCTGAAGGAATGTCAGAGCAATGGCACACAGCAGCCAGTGCTGAATGAGTGCACCTCAAGCATTTTGGGTGCATCAAGAACCATTTAGTGTGATTAAGTAAAGCACCACCACTGACATGGTGCTGGTATGGACTGTTTGCAGGAGCCAAAATTTCTAGAGAATTCAGTTTGTCTGGCTGTCAGCTATGCAAACTGAAGAAGGATAGGTCGGCTCACGGTAACCTGAGGTTGTAGCAGAAAAGAATGAATGTTTTTCTAGACACCAACATGTGTGTTGTGTGTAACTTAAAGTAGCAGATTTGCAGCTGTACTCAGGRCATGAGACTTGGGGTTATGCTTGTAGGCTGAGCGTCATTCTTCTAAAATAATGCTGATGGAGTGGAATGAGYCAAGAGGAGAACAAAAAGAAAGGTTAAACTTTAACAGAACAGACCCATAAACAAAGCTTGATAGGGTCGAGTCTCCAAGGCCAGCGGTCATCTTGCCTATTCCCCCTGGAACTTTGACACGGAGCAGGAAGTGTAGGTTTGAGCTGSGTTTAAATAAACTCTGGGCACAGCAATGTGGAACAATTCTTCTTTACCCTACTTCTCCAAGGGCTTTTCAGGATGCAASTTTTGTAAACAATAACAGTGTCATGCTTGAAATCCAACCCATGCCTGTGCTTCTGTCCCGTCAAACTAGACAAACCTGATGGATTCAGCCCAGCCCAAAGTAAGGATAAATCAGGACTGGAAACTTATTCTGCAGGACTCCCGGGAACAATCAAGTCAATCCTTCTCCTAATGATGTCAATGGCAAAGCACGCAATGACTGAGGTGGCAAGGAACTGGGCTTTAAATCTCTTTAATTAGAATATAAGATTAATTTTTGTTAACACTTTTCTTAGCGGTATATATATATTTATAAGTCTACTTCTTAATGAAGCACTTGGATTCTCATTCAAAACCAGCACACTGGCACTCAGGAAAGCAGGCTACACTAAAAACATTATCAAGGTTAAAAAAATAAAGGCAAAAAAACCCAGGGAACAGCTGAATTTTATGATTCAGTGATAACATTTGCATCTCATCTCTTGGCCCAACAGACTCATGCTTTTTCTCCCACTGGGCACTTTGTTCTATCATGAAATCTAATGATAATTAATGGGTTGAAGCAAAAGGCCATCACACACTCACTTGAGTCTTTCCTTGGCCACAGAATAAAGCTCATAGTGTTGAAATATCCAGAAGATCTAGGATTGCATGTGAGTGAGTGAGTGAGTGAGTGAGTGATGAGCATGTTGCCTTTGGAGTAACACAACCTCAAAACGTGAGAGCCATCAGTTGCCYGGAGAAGTTGTGGTGCCCCAYCCATGGAAGTGTTCAAGGCCAGGATGGATGAGGGTCTGAGCAACCTGGTGTGGCAGGGARGCTGGAATTAGATGACGTTTAAGATCTCCTCCAACACAAACCACTCTATTGCTCTGTGGTTCATATCTGAAAAACTCCTGGCTTCAGACTGTGAGCAAAACTCTTCTCTTGTCTCAAAGAAAAAAAAAACATTCCTGAATCCCCCAAAAAGACAGCAGTCCTATAAAATCCAGGAGAGACCAGATTTCATGCAAAATGTCATAACACATTTTGTTTCTGCCCAAAAGAACCTTCTGCTTTCGTGCAGATAGATGCAAATGCTGAAAATTCCTCTCCATTTTCATGACTTTACTCCAGTTTTACAGTGGTGTAATCAAGGACTGAATTTAACTCATTGTGTTACAATTTTCCAATCCAAACCACCTCTTAGTAAAATAAATGCATTGAAAGGCTCACTGTGGGACCAACAGCACCTGTCAACCAAAGGGGTTTTCTGAAAAGTAAAAAAGGGACTTACATTTTTTACTAAAGTCGACAAAATTTAGGTCGTTGGTTAAAATGCCAAGATATCTTCGATAACACATTTACACACCTATAAAAACAAAAGTTCACTCAAAAATTCCAATAAATGGCCCTTTGGTTGTATAAGAGCCATACAGCTGCAAAAACATCAAATATGTCTCTGATAGATTTTAAAGCAACAGTCAAAGAAAATTCTTGTATACAACTTCAAACTCAGTTTTAATTTTTTTCTTTTAAATTTGAGCTCCTCATTAACTAAAAAGCAAATATTTGGAGTTTGAAAGAGAAACATCACTCTGTCTTCACTCTGAAGATTCCATGTAGATACCAAGATGTGCCCAACCAAATTTCTTCTTTAGCTAGACAAATATGAGACAGAAAGAAAGAAGAAATATAAGAGGAAAAAAAATTGTGGATGAAAATGGCCCAAAATAACATCCTCAGCTGATGTAAATCTGCCCAGTGTTAATGAAGTGTGCAGGGTTACATCAGCTGAGGGATTAATCCAGGTCTCACACTGAAGGCAAATTGAAAGCTGAGAAATGCCAAATGCCATCACAATATGAACACATTGAGAAAATAAAAAGGTAAACTGAAATAATGAGGGAAATCAAGGCTCCATGTTAAACAAGGCCCCATCATACACTCAGTGAAATCCAAGCCAAATAATAGATTCCAAGACCGCTTGTTAGGAGCACAACAGTTTTCCAAACATTTACATTCATATTTTACTGGACAATGTATGGCCTGAGTTTCTATTAAGCCATTATTACATTTTGCAGACATCATTTTGACACATTTTTGAGCRGGCTGGAAGCCCTTGTTTATTCAGCTTTCCCCTTGGGCACTTCAAGAAGTTATTCTCCTGTAAGTCCAGTTCTGCTTTGCCTAGGTACACCTTTTACAGTCATAGTTTTGTTATTAACTCAAGGACTGACTGACAGAAGCAACTGGATTTTGAAACCTTGCCATCAAAGCCACTCCATTCACACAGTGGTGATATAAGAGTCCATATAAGGGAAATGTAAAGGGAACAAAAGGCTTTTTAAGCTAGGGGGAAATGTGCCCAGACCTTCAAAACTAACTTCTTGTCAAAAAAACAAAAATAGTTGTAGGTAGGCTACCAAAAATCCCATCAACCATCGGTGTTCCCACATAAGTCATACATTTTTTCTCCTTGGTGCTTCTTTGTGCCTGTATTATAGTGATAGATAGACCATCAAAGAGCTCCTGACTTCCAGAGGCCTCAGTCAGATTAGAATTTGTGGTGTTTAAAGCACTGATAGTCATCCAGAGAATTTACTCTCATCAGTAATAACTCAGAAAGACTTATTGTACAAGCACATTGTCTGGAATAGATGAAGACAAAATAATAAAGTGTCATTTAGGGTTATAAGATTTGGACTAATTTCAGCATGGCAAAAGTCTTGCTGAAGACAAAGTCAGGAATATGGCATAAAAATGGCCATATCATGTGAAACCAAAGGTCTAGCTGGTGCTAACCCTGTCTTCGGCAAAGTTCCACAGGAAGTGGCAAACATAAGAGATGAGCACAGAAACAGGAAAAATAGAGATCTATRTTCTTAGAAGACTGTTTTCTATGCTTCTAACAAGCTGGCTCAAGGATCTCCCTGTCTAGAGCTGAGGTCTTTGCATTAAATAACCTCAGAAAAAATTTTATGAGTTTGTGAATCTACCATCTGCAAGGTCCTGTGGAGGACACTTCCATGGTTTAACCACATGTAAGAGTTTTCTTTCTGTTTTTCTTGTGGTTGGGACTATCTAGTTTTATTTTACACACTCTRCTTCTTTTATTGGAAAAAAATACAGATAAAAAACATTCCCTATTTTCCTTCTCCACAAATGGAGAAGTAACCTCTGTTATGTCAGCTCTTTGGAAGGGTGAACAGTGTTGATCTGTTAGTTATTCTATTTTCTTTTTCTGGTTCTGTCATATCTTCTTTGAAATGAGGAAAACCATCACTGCACACAATAGTTAAAGTGTGGGAGCCAGACTGGGTCAAGACCAGGTTGGACAGGGCCCTGAGCAACATGATCTGGAGGGTGGCATCTCTGCCCACAACAGGAGGGTCAGAACCAGATGATTTTTGAGGTTCCTTCCAACCCAAATCATTCTGGGATTCGTCTCTGTGATTCTGTGACTATGGATTTATTCAGAGACATATTGATGTCTTCTAGTTTRTTCTCTATTCCTTTCTTAGTAGGTACCAAAATGAAATTACTTTTTGATTTCTATCAAGCTTTGATCCGATGTTTCCATCAAAATACAGCTCCAAGTTCTATATTTCTGAGTAACAAAAAAATCAGTCTCAASGTGGAACCTGAATATGAATTCTCATCATATCTCAAGACCTGGATCTTAATGCAGCTCTGAATTTCTCAGAAGAGCCATCTCCCCCTCCAGAGACAGAAAACCAAAATCCCGGATACAAAGCACAACAAATTCAGTTTAAARGTTCTTGTCAATATTTAAAGAATATTACTGCTGTCCTCTTGTAAGCTAAGACACAATACTAATATTCAACTAATGTCTGACAAAATATGTATTTGCCCTCAAAAGCATATAAACAGAAATTGTCTAAAGTTTCAGAGTGTACAATTTATCTTTTACCTATCCTCTCTTACCAAAGTCATAGAAAGAAGCTTCTGACTGACCTTCCTCCAGAGGAAGATTCCAGCATCCAGAACAAATCATTAAAGACTATTCCCACCCACGCTACAAACTCTGGGCTCAGTTATCATTCACACTATGTCCTTTTCGATATATGTCTGCAAGAAGCCCTTGGAATGGGTATAAATCAAATGGAATATTTTCCTTTCAGACTGAAGACTATGCAAGGCAGAACTTAAGAGCATCTAAAACAGGACACTTTAATGTTTTCCGGTTTTTTTCTGAAATACATAATAATATTTATAAAACACTTTGATTTTATGTACCATCAAACCTCTTCAAAAGTAGGTGTAAAATTTTCCTTACCACTGCTTAAAGAGATTAGGAAGAAACTTGCTCCTTATATTATGATATATTTTACTTTAAAATCAGTCGAGTTTTGCAGACTGAAGTGGAACTAGCTTATAAGTGGAACAATCCTGGATAGTGCATATTCATTTTGATATCAAGGCAGAAAGATAACGATGGCAAAGGACCCTGCAATGTGAATTAAAAGGGCTATGATCAGAACTAGGTTTTATGTGGCCAAAAGCAAAAGTTTACGACAGAGAAATCTACAGCTCATCTAAAGAGYGTCTAGACTCTGCAGTAAATCAATGAAGAGAAGAGAATTAGGCACTTCCAGGCTGAAATTCATTGCATCATTCTAAACAAGGAATCTAAAATTAGTGATATGAATCATCCTCTAAAAATTAATATTTTTTTTCCAGTCTATATAAAGAATCTGAGGGTGATGAGGGCCTCTACTCAGGAAATATTTCAAGTTAACTGGGATGATTTCAGTTCCTCATTCTTCGCTAACTTGAAATATTTTAGATTGGCAGTGTCCTGATTTAGGGAGTTGCACAAATAAAATATTCATGACAGACAGAGTGATGGCATCTAAGTCACTGGAATTGTTGTCATTGACTTTAAAGGCATGAGTTTTACCTGGGATGGAGCCTCTCCCTCCTCATTGTAGCTGACCAGAAGTTCAATATTAAGCAAAACTAGTTGTCAAGATCCCTATGAAGTCAATGGAGAGGCACAACCCTGATTTTAGTCATTCTGTACTGAAAAGCTGTCAAAGGAATGTGGCATGAATGCACAACTGCTAGCGCCCATGTCTCCCAGCAAGCATAGCAGGAATCCAGAGAACTAGYTTATATCAGACTCCTAATTTTTAGAAAGCTGAAATTAATTGTAATGAAGCCATACCTAGTCTCTGTTTTTTCACTCCATTTCTTCTTCATTCTAGTTTTAGAGAAAATAAATTAATAATAGTTGTAATATTTGAAAATAAATGGAATCACAGAACCACAGAATGGTTTGGGTTGGAAGAGACCTTAAACATCATCTCATTCCAACTCCCTGCCATGGGCGGGGACACCTTCCACTAGACCAGGTTGCYCAAAGCCCCATCCAACCTGGCCTTGAATGCTTCTAGGGATGGGTAATCCACAACTTCTCTCGGCATTTTGTTCCATCACCTCACCACACTCACAGCAAAGAATTTTTTTCCGAATAGCTAATCTAAAATTACACTCTTTCAGTTTGAAGCCATTCCCCCTTGTCCTGTCACTACAYGCTCTCATAATGCGAAAATGTTTCTCTTTTTCCATTGAGTTAAGGTGCTTGAAACCGAAACAGAAAGTCTCTACAACTGCTAATTTATGCCATGTTTCTCACTGGGCTAGAATGTCACCCATCAAAAATACTGTCTCGTTTCAAGTGACCTTTAAAACTCTTTGTCATAAATAACACCYCATCCCAGTGCAGCAACTGGTTTGGAAAGCTTGATTAGACATGTACGCCTCTACAAATCACTTCTCCTTCTTCCCTGAGTCATGAACACATTCGAAGAGCTCTAATTCCTAAAGAAGTCATTCCAAGCTGTAAGATAGGTCTTCCTTTTTTTTCCTATTTTTTCCCTGATTCTTATTTTTTTCCTGTGTAAGTTTGGAGCAAAACCTAGAGGGTAACATACACTCCATGTAATATTTACTCTTTTGTCTTCTTCCCTCACAGGTAATATATTCAGCAAGGCATTTCTTCACCATTTTCCACCTCTGTCTTTTCTACATCCATATTCTCACCAATACTGGAAGTATTTTTTTCGCCTAGATTCAGTAGCGAAACTTAAGTTGCCTTGGGACTTCTTGGGACACTATGAAAATTTTTATTATTGTTATATTATGAATATACTCCATTTATTACACTGATGCATTTCAAGATAAATTTCAAGATTTAGTGCAGGGAGGGAAGAGGGGAGTATAACTAAGAGCACAGTTTTTACTAAGAAAATATGTTATTTCTTTTTTTTTCATTTGGAAGGCTTGTCAGCCCTTTGTAAAGACTGTTAATATAAATTCTTAGGATATATTTTAAGGGGTGCTAATTTCATTTCTTTAAGCTCCTTAAGAGAAAATTAAAACCAAGAAAAAGAGAAATCAAAGGTTTCAATAAGAGGAAATACATGAAAGGTGAGCGAATTTAGCTCCACAGTTTCATGATAAGGTTGTGGCATCAACCCAGAAAGTTGTGCAGGAAGGGTTCATTTTCAGCCTCACCACAGACATTTTTGTGTCCATATATCTTGCCTTTCCTTCTATAAAATGAGGATAAATGCCCTTTGTTGCTTCTTGGAACTGGAATTTAGCRGTTTGTTCAAGTTTTCTGGTGATGAAGAGCACATGACTGTCTTAGATTTGAGCTATTCAATGATTTTCCATTGAAATTATATTCTGCTGGATGAAGCATATTTTGCTAATCTTGAAACACCACAACTTCCTTAGGAAGCAAAACTCCAAATTTCTCCCATCTTTGTTAAAGACAGATGTCAGTCTACATTTTGGGGCTTTGTTCCTTTTTCTGGGGTTAGTTTCAGTAACTAATAAATCAGTTACTCTGTTGTAATCAGTGTATCAGGCACTTGGATAATTCCTACTCAATAAGCTTAAACACAGCAGACATTTGTTTTACGCTTCCCTACATAAGACAGATGGTTTATCTGCCATTGGTTTGTGGCCATCCTTTAGTTAAGATAATCCAGAACAGACCCCCTTATAGATGGCATGTCCAGTGATATCAAAAGTCCTTTCAACAGATACAGAATTAGAATAACACAGCACTTCCCCAGTTTCGTAAGTGTAAGCAACTGGAATGTTCTTGCTAAGCTGGCATTGATGGCAGCGATGGAAACATTTCCTTTGGGCAGATCCTGTGAAGTCTCCAGTACAATGCACGCAACTGCTTCTGCCTGGAACCTTCCCATGTTCAAAATAAAGATTGAAGCATCACAGCAAAGAGGTTCCACATTAAAATCACAGGACCACCTCTACAGTCTCTACAGACTGGAAACACGCCGGGTCAAATGTTCTCATTGGCCTCATTTTATTGCAGCCAGTGGAGTAAAGCCAAAATGAGAATTTGGCCTAGGAACCGAAGCATATGGCATTGTTCTATTACACTTGCACAAATCACTGGATGTTATTACTGAGAACATACTGGGCCCTTATTTGAGTGCTGGAGGAGAAAGGGTTTGAGCACAGGGCTACGAGCCAAGAATTCCTGAGTTCAATGCTGGGCTCTATCAAATAAGCCACGCTATTGCTGTTTCCTTGCGTGAAATACAAGGGATAGGAGGACAAGAATATCCACATTATCCACAATATTAATTTTGGCCTAGAAAAACCATCCCCCTGGATGTTTTACATAGTCTTTGGAGAAAGACAGACTCCACCATAACAGGCCTCAGAGAATTACCAGGTGTTGATATACCCCCACTGATCAAAAGAAGGGATCCCGTAAAGGAACATATTTGTCCTATCTGGCTAACTTTGAAAACTGATAGCATTCATGTTCAAAGAGCCAGAATGGCAGGATTTATATACCAGCACATTTCCACCTTAGCTTAAAGCTGGAATTGCTGTGAGAATGTGTAGGTGATCTTGCTAGCAGAGTCAGTCTGAAAGTTCATTTGAAATTTGTACAGCTCCTGAAAGACTGGAGACATTACTTAATGTCAGAATTACTGTAACCACACGTAGGATATTCATAGAGGTCACGTAGGATAGTGAGTGCTGGAGCATTAGCCAAAATATTCAAGAGGTTTCCAAGCGCTTAAGGCCAGGCAGAACCACTAGAAGGGTTTGTGGAATCTCATTTCTTGCATCTTTCTCAGTTTTTTACAGTTGCCCATAATTAAGGCAAGCAGATTCCAGCCTAGAGGGCCAAACGATGCTGTGGGTTACATTTCATGCAACCAGACAGTAAATGGCATGTTTGACTCACAGGTCGGATTCCCCATGGCTCCCAGTGTCTGACGTGGCAGAGTTCAGAGATGGCAAAGGAAGCAGCTGAAATTTCCAGCCTCAGACACCTGCACAGCTCCGGCCCCAGCACAATCTGCAGCAGCTCCAACATGGTGTGGGTGGAATAGTAAACAGCAGGAGAGAAGGGGGTGAGGCAGCATCTGCTGAATTTAGGAGTATTTTATTTGAGCAGGCCTGGACACCTACCCCAGGAGTCTGACAGGAACAAGCTAAAGAACTTTTTGAAGTACCAGTGTTATTTTTTAGAAAATTTGGGAAAACTACAGAGGCTCAGATAGCTGTTAACGTAGCTTTAACGTCCTTTAGAAGATCTAGCATTTTTCTACACAAGACTTTCAGAAATTTTCTGGCAGAGGCTCAAAGGCTCATTTTTGCAGGTGTCAAGGGAATAGTTATTCTGTGAAGCCCCCCACAAAAAAATCCTCTTCCTTTATTCGTCATACGTAGTGTGAAATTCTGTTCTTTGCCCTAAACATGTTACCAGCTTTTAAAGGTGACCACAAGGTAAAGAATCCATGTGCAAAGTTTCAGTTAACTGACAGAAATAGTCATGAAGAATCAAAATCCTCACCTTCTTCCTCCTTCACTTAGGATGGATTGGAGAAGTTCCCTTCTGAAAATATCTATCTTCCTGAAAAAAACTAATCCAAGTGCAGACCAGTCAAGCCAGGTGCCAGGACAACCACCGCTCTGCTTCGCTGGCATGTCCCTAGGTCTCCTCTCCCAGTCTTCATGGCACATTGGCTACAGCCAATTCCCCAGTTATTGAGGCTAAATAAAATGGAAACAACACTCCTTGCAAAGTCTGAGAAGGGATGTGCTGACACACAGCAAAGAAAGCATTTGGGAACACTTCAGCAAACACTTTTGCATTCACACAGTCATTCGTGCATTGCTGGTAGGGGCCAAACATGCCCAGCAAACACCACAGATGATGGTTCTCCAGTGTTGAGGCCCCATGCACTTTATTACAAGAGAATAATAGAATTGTTTATGTTGGAAAAGACCTCTAAGGTCATCAAATCCAACCATTAACCCGGCGCTGGCAGGTCCAACACTAAACGATGTTCCCAGGTGCTACATGTACATGTTTTTTGAACATTTCCAGAGATGGTGATTTCACCACCTCCCTGGTCAGCCTTTTCCATTGCTTTAACGCCCTTTCAATGAAGAAATTTTTCCCAATATCCAATCTAACCCTTCCTTGGCAGAACTCGAGGCCATAGATTTCTCCATACAGTCTGTAAGGACAGCGTTAGGGAAAACAAAGAGGAGCACCAGGTTTATAAGCACCCAGGGATCCCATCCCATCTATCTCACCTCTGCCTTTCCACTGGAGGGTTTAGAYCTGCTCAGAGTGAGGTACTGGCTACTGGGCCAGCCACGAGGGCAGCACAGGGCAGGTCAGGAGCAGAAACAGGTAGCAACCTGAAACACCAGCTGCTTTTGTTATAAGATACAGGCTCACTTTCATCCCGGGAGAAGATTCAATTCACCCTAACTCAAACCACACACACCTGGCGAGCTCCCAGTTTGTCTTCACCCGGATACCCCCAGCTCCCACACTACGCCTTACTAGGCAGTTTCGCTGCTGCAAACTATCTGATAAGCCTTCCTGATCTTCCCACGTGCTCCCACGCAGCTTCTGGTCCAACAGGCAGCTGCCGAGGTGCTCCGTGTGCCCTCCATGGCTGCCTGCCTGCTCCAAGGAGGATCTGCAAGCAGCAAGCAGAGTCTGGAGCAGCAGGGGATGTGCAGGTCTCCTCGCAGCATTTCTTTTGTTACTCCCAGAGCATCATGTCCTCCCCATGGGTAACCCTCGTGCCGCTCTCCAGCTCAGCCTCCTCAGTCTCCTGTGGCTCTTCTCCGGTTGTTTTATATCAGTGCACTTGAGGGGCTTGGGAAATTCAAACCTTTGAGTTTTGGGTTTCTCAGAGGTGGGTGATTGCAGCATCCCCACTCAGGGGCACAGCAGCACAGTGACCTTCCCACCGCTGTCTCCAGCATCTCCCCCACTGCCCACGCTGCTCCCCACTCCTCACCCCACGCTCACTCGGACTCCAGGGGAAATTCCTGCTGAAGCCAACAGGAGCACCGCCTCAGCAAGGGCTACAGGGCTTGATTAATTATTTGTTAATTGCTGTGGAAGGCACTGGGGTGCCAGATAACTATCCGTAAGGGGGATGCAGGTTGCATTTTTTCCCCTACTTTTCCGCGGCTTTGCGAGACAGCTCGGATGCCCTGAATGTCAGCCTAGCCTCCAACAATGGGATTTGTGAGATCCCTTTGTTGTCTAAATTCCCTTAAGTGGAAATATGTTTTCTAACAGCACAGAAACTCTCCCCAAGGCTTCTGTTGTACCAGGTTAATCAACCATACATGACAGCAGAATTAGAGGTGCTAGTATTTTATGTTCTGCATCTAAAGTATGTTTCTTCGTGTGTACTTAACAGGCTTTAATTTTATAAAACATTGCGCAACAAGGCACCTTGGGGAAGAGCAATTAACTCAGATTATGTTTTCGTTTCAGTGAATACCAAATGAGAAACTCAAATACTGATTTATGTAGCCACAAAGTCAAATCATGCTCCTTAATACTGCCTGATTTTTCAATGTGGCCGTCTTTGGTCACAGACAACCCTTTTAGTCCTGACATGCAATTAAGAAGTTGCTCAAACTGAACTCTCCCTTAAAAATGTATCAAGATATTTTATAATCACGATACACAGACAACCAGTCCTGTTTGAAGTTAATTATGAGACTCCTATCATCTTCAGGGAGAGCAGGAATAAACCTACTGAGGACATTTTGGTATAATTTTCCTGTTGATGGCTATCACAGCCAGTTTATGTTAATTAGGGATGGGGATAGGCACTGCAAAACAATTTGAAGGATGAAGGTACTAATTTAGGATCCAATCTAGCTCTCATTAAAGTCAATGGAAAGATTCCTATTGACTCCAATGGAAGCTGGTTCAAGCCCATAAAGACCGAATGAGCTCATGTGAACCTTCTCATCCAATTCCTCACTACAGAAAAGAAACGATGCATCAGCACCCTTGAACCACTATTCATGCAGAGGGCTTAATTTGGTCACCTTGAGTCACACACGGCAGCTCCTCAATGCACCAGCCTTTCCCTTGGGAGCAGGAGGTCTGTGGACAACGTGCAGGGATTTGGGCTGATGCAGGATCCTGCTGTCCGAAGCATTTTCAATTGGAAATGCTCTACCGTGGGTTGCAACAAGGGGTGAGATGGAACAAGAAGAGGAAAGGAAAGGAAAGGAAAGGAAAGGAAAGGAAAGGAAAGGAAAGGAAAGGAAAGGAAAGGAAAGGAAAGGAAAGGAAAGGAAAGGAAA
>JACAXG010000107.1:2131148-2200587 GCA_018881555.1 Amblyornis subalaris
AAAGGAAAGGAAAGGAAAGGAAAGGAAAGGAAAGGAAAGGAAAGGAAAGGAAAGGAAAGGAAAGGAAAGGAAAGGAAAGGAAAGGAAAGGAAAGGGAATTTCCATCATAAACCCAGAAACAGCCTCAGTCACTATGTTCAAGGCTTTCAGGTGAGATGCAAGGAGCAAGCCCCTCACATTGTTTCCCCGGGGCATCAGGTTCATTCTTCCCCAGCTCTGCTGTGGGAAATCAACCCAATCCCAGCAGCACAGCAGGAGGGGAGTCATGGACCCCACTGCTTTCCCATCTCCCCTCTGAGGCAGTCCAGCCTCCTCTGCTCTTGCAGCACTGATTCCACTGCTCCCTCACTGGCAGCTGCCAGCCTGGACTGGGGAGACCAAACTGAGACTGAGGTCAGGCACAGCAGAAAACAGAGGATTCCCCCTCCCTGCCTGCAAGATTCCTCTCAAGAGTCAGTCAGCCAGCGAGCCAGAACCTTTCACCCAATTCTCCCAAAAGGGATGTGTTGGAAAATTCCTTCACATGTAAAAGACAGCTTTTTTTCTATGTTATAAATCCTGTCAAGTAGGTTTTATTTTTACTCTTCACATGATCCACAATATACCACCATGACCAAGAAAAATTTATTAACGAGGCTTTTTTTTCCCTATAGTAGGAAAATAATTAATTCTTTCTGGCCCAATCAGTAGGAAAATGTCATTCAGTGTAAATAAGGTTGTCATTACTGCTTACTAAGAGATAGGATTCCTCTAGACACAAATACATTTAGTCTGTGAAAAGTTCACGAAAATTGAAATGTGATTCTATCAAACAGAAGAAGACATATTTTCAGAGCCTTTTGCAGGACACCTAATTCTTATGCATGTCCTTCTCTGGCAGATAGCTCTGTAATAATGACACCCTATTACCTGTGTTCATGGCTCTAGGTTTGGGGGTTTTTTTTCCCTTTTGCCTACCCCACTCATTAATAAATGTCTTACTACTTTTAGTGAGCGTGCCAGTGTCAGCACAGCCAGGGAAAAGAACCTGGATTGCCATCTGTCCGCTGTACTTACAGAGGGATCATTAACTAATTTCCAGTTGCAAATTTCTCTCTACTAATAATGTTCCAGCCACAAGGAAATAAGATTGAATTTATGATTCCAGGCTGAATCTCTGAGAATAATAACGTTAAAGCAAAATAATATTCTTGATACCAAGGAGTTTTGATGTATTCTTCGAAATATAAAAGAATTGTTCTGATTTAGGCTCTCTCAGGGCAGACCTGATTGTTAAGCACAAAATGGAGAATTTGTTGGGTTTTCCCACTCCGGTCTTCCAGGTGCAAAAAAAAAAAACCCTGCTCTATCATGAATACTTACTTCTCTGCGACAGGATATTAACTGTCAGCCAAGCAGCCCATCAGATAGCTTGGCTTGCCGTCTCTGGGCCAGGAATTAAGATTCCTATGGCCCTTAGTCAGCATTGCTACCAGGGAAGGCAGAGAGAGCCCTCCCCACTTGCCAAGACAGCAGCAGTGCTGGTGAGCTCGTCCCTGACAGAAGTCACTCTTTGCATATCTTCCACCCATCAGTCTGGGAATTAAGAGATAAGGAGCATTTCCGTACATAAATAACCTCTGAGCTGTCTTTGAAAATAGAGCTCGGCGTTTTTCAGCTCACCACTGGCGAAGGCATTCCTGCTTACGCAAGACTTGTTCGGCACAGCCCTGACTCAACCTTGCGAGAAACACGAAGGCCACCCCCGACCCCTGTGCTGCCAGGGTGACTGGATCCCCGGGGCAGAACCCTGCCCTGCTCCTCCCTCTCCCAGCAAAATGCAGGAAAAGTCTGCATTTTCTGCCTTCCCCAGGGRGCTGGGGCTGCTCCCTAAGGATGGGTAATTCCGCCTGTGGGATCAGTTCCAGATCTGCCCATGCTGGCTAAAAAAACCTCCGTTCTCATCTGGCTTATCACGGTTTCCCCTGTCCTAGGAGYGTTTCCTTCTTCCATGGGCTGACTGCAAACACCCTTGTCTGCTCCAGCCTGGATAACACCTGCTGTTCAAGCTGCCTGCACCAACCTCACTCAGGAAGATCCTACAAGGATGGTTTGGCCACCAGATCATAGGACTCTCAGCAAAGTAAGCAGGAGAAAGAAATGGCAGCCTGCTGTCCTCTTGCAGCTGCCTGCACCCGTGATGATCCCTTGGGATGCTGAGGGACCCCTGGGGTGCTCCATGGAGTCAGGAGGGGCTGGCTGGAGGGAGAAGCACAAGGCACTGTCTGCTGCAGCCTCAAGTTGCAGTGGTCACACTGTGTCAGCAAGATGCACTCCATGCTGGAAATGTAAGGAGACTTTTTGGCAGAGGCTGCCAAACCCCTTTCCACAGCCCTCCCATTAACCCCCTCTCCYTCCCCAGGTGAACATCCCCAGATCCCTTTTCTGGATGTAAAGAGGCACAAGCAAAGGAAGGATTCGGACATATTTTCTTTCGGTTAACATATCCTGCTGCATGTGGAAAAATGTGGTGTACTTAGAGCACCATTCCACCTCCTCCTTATCACAGCCCTGTGGCACTTGCACAGAGAACCAGCAAGAGAGACCAGAGAAAAGGACTTAATCTGCAATCCTGGAAACTGGCTGAGGACAATGGCCAGAGAGACACAACTATCTTATCTCTCCGATTTCCCCCTGGCTGTTTCCAGGATGTCACTCACAGAGTAGCTGTTACCCCCAAAATTGCTGGAGGTCATTATTCTGATCTCTGTTGTTTCTCATCTACACCCAGCTCTGCTGGCTGCGAGGCAGATGGTCCCACATTGTGATGAGAGCAGCACACCAAATCCCCTCAGCCCCTGGCCAGGTCACACAGTCCTTTCCACTACTTTTTTCCCACAATTCCCTCCATATAAACATTTTTTTAAAATCTGTGGACAGACACAATCATTTCTCTTGGGGTTTTCTTCCCCTGCCCTGCACTGTGGGCAAATGTGGGCTCTTCAGTTGCCTCACACCCTCTGGGCATTCCACTGGCTCATGGTGCCATGCCGCCACAGGCCTCACCTTGTGTAAAGCAGGTGCAGAAATATTAAATGCTTTCTCTGCTTTTTCTCTATCCCCTCTCAATCCTCACTGAGCCAGAGCACTGGTTTTCTGTCCTCTCCCTTTCCCAATTCGTTCTGAAAGGTCATGTCTGTCTAGAAAGGCCAACATCCACTATAAAACCATAGAAACTGCTCAAAACACCCACATTCATGAAAAACTAGAGCTGATCTCAGGGTAGCAYATTGGGCCAAAGACAGATAATTTACCTTAAGCACTCTATAGACCTTATGAAATATGTTCATGTTCAAAGAAATCCCAAAAAAAATTCTTGCCTTGGGAAACAYCAACCTTCCTGTGCTCCTATGCTACTCCCAAACAGAAATACCTTTTTCCTGACCTAAAGAGGATASTAGCCTCTTTTCCTCTCAACCTCACTCAACCTTCTTTTCCCCTGCCCTCTGCTATTTTTTGGGGTAGAAGCATATTTATAGAGCAGCACTCTAACCCAGGTACATCCCATTCAGTTTCCATGTCCTGAGAGGTACCTCAGTGAGGAACAAGAGAGAGAGTTCCCACTGGAGGATGGTTTAGACTTTAGTTTTATTGATTTGACTCTTTCAATGCATTGATAATGGAGGGATCAGTGGATATTTGGCTTTCATGGCTGAAGGCACTCTGACGATGATGAATGATGGTGAATTTCTGTACTAGCTTTTGACTTTGATGAGCAAGGGAAATTTCAAGTTCTATTCCAAATTAAAAATTATATAAATTACCATTATCTGTAGAACAGGAAAAATGAACATTCAGGGTGCAAAATGCAGAAGCATTTATAATCTGAATTTAGACTCCACTTTTAACACTTGAAGGTRGAATCAATACTTCTCCACCTCTCTCACCCAGCTCTCCAAAATCCCATGACTTCAGTAAGTACTTCCAGCTCCAACTGAGGCATATTTTGGGGTAGTATTGTAAAAAAAAAAATAAAATTGTTACTCCCAAAGTACTCCAGTAAGGCATTCCCTTTCTTTCATGCAACACCCCTTGTCACAGATTTTGTTCTCCACAGCTTCCATCCCACAGAACCAGGCATTCCCAGCATAGCTGGGGAGCTGGACTTGGCCACACAGGCAAAACTATAACTATAACTATGGTGTRTTCCCAGCTAAGAACAGAAACAACATTTAGGCTTTAAAGCAATCTTGTCAGAGAGGCAGATCAAATAATGATGGCTAACACAGCAACATCTCTGCCCACAAGAGACACAACACACAGCGAGTGTTTGTGAAAAGATCTCCCACTGACTCCCAGAGATATGCATCATCACAGCCAGAGCATGGGTGGGGTGAGAAGGACAAGCCACATGAGGGTAAATATGTCCAAATGTGCTATCTATCTCTTACTACCACCAACAGCCAGGATAAAAGGGCTGGAATCATGAAGTGAGGAGGAGGATGAGGCTGAAAAAGCCTGATGGGAAGGATAGAAAATTAGGGAGACAGCTAAGATGATTGATAGGTGCTTTTCGCTGTTGTTCTGGAGATTTTTGTCTTTAAGTCTCCAAGATCCACTGGGGCTTTTWGTTGTTCCACAGTTCCTGAAGGATTTTGATAGGAGGGCTTTCCCTGAATTTTCTGTCTTTCAGATCACACCTAGAGCACAGGTGGGCACACACACACGTCTCCTGCCCATCACACCCCAGCATGGAAAGAATAAACATTTCAAAACCACAGGCAGAGTGGGAGAGATACCAGAGGTCAATCAGCCAGGGAAAGAGGTTGCAATGGAAAGATGAGCTCATGGGTGGCATCACACAGTAAAGGATCTTCATAACTTCCTCAGAAAGAATTTCATCACCTTCAACTGAAAATTATTAATGGCAACAGCATTGGTCCAAGGTGCACTCTTCCAGTTTTCTTGGACCATTTCTCTCTACAGCCACCAACAAAAAGGTCCTGGAGGAGACCTTCTTCAGCAAATGGGCACCTCAGGACAGGATCTCACCATGGACTTCTTCAGAAGGCCTGGTTTAGCTCTGCTCCTTATGAATCACTGGGAATCACTGTCAGTAAATATGATAGTGGAGTTCAGCCATCACTGAACAYTTTGGAAAATCTCAGCCCAAAACAGTCTCAGGTGTAAGGGATGGGCTGAGAGCAGATCAGGTGGCTCCTCCTGAAGACTTACCTTCAGCCATGATGTTGGGAGATATCTGTGAGTGCTCTGCTTTAGGAAATCAGGGCATTTGTCATATTTTTTCAAGTACTTTGAACATCAGTTCCATCCACGTGCCATGAGCATATTCACTGCATGGTAYTGAGCAACATCTAAACAAAAATCTGGTGTTTGTGCTGCAGATTATGATTGGAAAAGTTTTGACAGTTTTTATGCTGACAAATATGGTATCCCAAATCCAGAATCTTTAAGACTGTCAGGGCCAAGAAATCTCCATAGAGAGTAAAACTAAGGAGTTTTTGTTATTTTYATCCATTTCTAAATAGGGAGGAAGGATCCTAAATTTAGGTCCCCACTTGAAAACAAAATTCCTGATTCAAGTGGTTTCACAAACACATTCGCATAAGAAGCCCAGGGGGAAAAAAAAAAGGTAGTACAGACCCACATTGGAAGCAGGAGATGGCCATTCCACGCCTTTGTTTTGCAATCTTTACTTGTGGCTAAAAGCAAAGCCAATTAAAGTAAACAGGAATCTGGAATCTGTTGTTGACACCAAGGTCTTGGAACAAGAATTTCAGCCAAAACTTTGCACTGAATCAACATCTCAAGGCCTGTTTCAGTGGGAATAAAAAAAAAAAAAATTAAGAAAAGAAAGAAAGAGGGAAAAAAAGAAGAAAGAAAAAAGAGTGGGAGATTCTTAACTTGCATGGCCAACCAGATTCAGTAAAGCAAACATGAAAATATGATGGCTCAACTCTCAGAAACAAATTCTGGAAACAAAGCAACTCCATCTCTTATCTGGACTGGATTGTCACAAACCYTTCCCATAATCAAACTCATGGTGGAGGATTCCAATACAAGCTGGAGTTCTCCATTTGAATCTACTTCTGCTTCTGAACTGATCAAAGATAAGGGCATTTTGAGATCAACTCTAACTAGTAAATCGTGTTCAGCATCCAAGCCCCCTCTATGCTTTAATCTGTTCCTTCTAACTTTAATCTAGTTAAAAACAAAGTTACTATGCCTATATGGCTTTTTTGTCTGAATTAACTAACTCGAGTAAGTCAATACAAGAGCAAGAAGCACTTCATGTAATCCTACCTCTGCTTTATCAAAGTATTTACATATGCTCCTGTCTTTAAGCTCAACTATAAGTATATTTATGTGCTTTCAGGAACTGAGACATACGGTTTTAATGACATGAAATCAGAGACTTCTTCCTATCTGAAACAGCACCTCTACCTTCCCCTGAGCATTAGAGTTTAAACAGTAAATGACTTTGATCTCAGCTACCCTTTATTTTGGTTGTGGAGTTGCAAAATGAAAACCCACATGACAAGGCTATGCCAAACAAATTAACACACCTCTTTGCCCGTCTCTGCCGAACCCCCAGCCTGTGAATATGAGACAGAGAAGCAGAGCAGCCCAAGTTCTACTGAAAGTTAAAATACATTAAATGGAATAGAATATCACGCACCTGGGAATAGTGAGACTCCTCTTTGGTGTTTTGGTCCTTTATGGGAATGTGCAGGGAGAAGAGGATGTGGGAGATATTTGAGAGTGTTTTCTGAAAGGAGAACTGGTGGAACAGCGTAGGCTCACGTTCAGAAGAAGTAGCAAAGTCACCTATGGAGGTAAAAATCATAAAAATTATGTGTGACATTATGTTGAGGAGATCTCCSTCTGACTTTGTTTCTTATCAAGTTCCCTTCCCTGTAGCAAACTGGAGCATGACAGGCTGCAGTCCTGGGCATCCAACCCTGCAGCACGGCCTGGGCTGGGGCATTTCCAGTATAAGTTTTTCCAAGTATGTAAGGCATCTGGTAGATTTCAACTATCCTGCACACAAGCTGGAAGGTGGGTTGGAGGTTGGTCTTCAGCACAGTGTGCTCCGTGGCACCAGCAATCTTCTGTTGACTGTGTACAAYGAACAGGACCACCTCAACCACATCCATGGCCTCCTCTCATTCCCATCATCTCCCTCTGACTGACCGTGGACCTTATGTTGACTCATTGTTGAAAAGAAACCAGGCTTTAGGGGKTTTTATTTTGGTTTTTTTGTTTATTTGTTTGTTTTCCTTTTTTTTGGTCAACTGTGTTGACAGCAAGATCAATTCCCTGATCTGTATCACCATGCAGCCCCATGAACATCAGTGTAAGCACAAAGGAAATGAGTGGCTGTAGGGAAAAGGGAACTCAAAGGACCCTTCCAGTAACTCTTTCCAGCAGATTTTTCAAGAGCTATGCCAGATTAAAGCAATGACTTAATCACAGCATTAAACAGTCAGCCTTTACTCAGGCAAATTTTCCATTATCAAAGGACCATTTATGTTAGTGGGAAAAATCCCTATTCTCAAAGGACTCTGGAAGTGCAGTGACAAGAGCAGTGCAAATATTTATAAGAGTTATCCCAGAATCTGCTTCRTACTGAAAAATATGATAAATTTCATCTTGATTTCGGTTTAAAGGCCCCAGAGTTGACACCTGTGTCCCTGTTTTATGCACCATTCTCGGAGCAAGAAACCTATCTTTCCCAGAATGTTTTCCCAGGGCTTCTACGTACTGTGGCCTCGTGGAGAAAAGAATCAGCCCCACAAAAATCTGTCACATGCTGCCAGCCATCTGAGCTTYGCTCTCGAAAAGGCTCCCAGCCCGACAAACACAAGGCCAACAGAAACGGGAAAGAGGCTTTTCCTTATACTCCCAATGAAGTGTTTTGTGCCATCCCCGATGAGCTCCCTGTGTGTAATCCCGGGGCAAGCATGTGTCATGGGACAAGAGGCTGTTTATGCCCCAGGACCATACGCGCTGAACTCAACCAAGGGGAAACTTCCCCACAACAGAGGCAGCTTTTTTGTGGAAACAACAAAACAAAAGGGAGTGCTGGGACCGGCTGCCCCCTCAATTGGAGGAGTGGAGGGTGTTGTTTCCAGCAATCCACCTGCGTGTTCATATCTGTCTCATTTGCATGCGTTTGTTTAAGCTTTTTAATTAGCAGAAGGCCAGATCCTGATTACACACACACGCGGGTACTGCTCAATTGATCCCGACGCTGGCCCATCTTGCTGACCTTACAAACCATCGACCAACACCTTTCATTCAGCCCAGAGACAGAAGACACGTATCAGGCACATCAGAGAGCGAAGGGAGGGAGAGCAGCAGGAGTGGTTCGCCGAGGAGATAACAACAGCTCTGCTCCGTCTCTCTGCACCACTGTGGGATGGGATGGGGCTGGGCATGACCTGGCAAGTCCTGCTGATTTGCTTCATCCCACAGATTACCCAGCAGCCCGGCATCGGTGCAGTCCCACTGCCGATCACATGATATCACCCRGCATAAATGCACTCAAATTGCTCAAGAGCCATATGCGGCCCAAGAGCCCCCATGGGTATAAAGTATCTCGCTTTCCCATGCTGCGAGATCAGAATCAGGCRCAGTATTGGGTTAGGGAGCGGCAATAGTTGTTCCATAATTAACTCTGAAACCGGGTTCTCATTAGACCTTGCTTTTCATAAACACCCTTCCCTCCACACATGCCTAATTTCCTACTACTCATCAGGGAGGTTAATAGGGACTGAAGTCAGTCGTAAAGCTCCCATGGGTTCCACTGAGGTGGATTCACACCCACATAAGAAAGGGCAGTGAACTGGGTGCATCTCTCTAACTATCTTTTTTTTCCTAGATATATGCACAGCACCTTGCAGTGTGAAGATCAAGCCAGGCTGCTGCTGCCAATGAATGTTAAATACACGTCACAGCGACACTCTGAAAGGGCAGGATATTATAYCACCCTCCACATTGTGCACAGTGTTTGCTCAGTGTCAGCTCTATTCAAAACTACTGTCACATCTCTTTCAGATTTTTTTTATTGTCGCTCACTGCTGTTGTTCCTTGGGCATATGCATGCTCCCTCATTTATTCATGGTGCCCTGTGTCTGCAAAACAATAAATGTGGGCAGGTGTCTTGTCCCATACAGAGCAGACCTTTTCTTGCATGTCAGGATCAAGTCCATCTTATCTTGCTCCAAAGTGGGAGTTTTGCCAAAGCAAAGAGATGGGGAAGGACAGATGCAGCTAAACTGGAGGTGGGAGTGGGTGGGAGGGGGTAGAATGCAGAGTGGAGCTCCTCTCCAGGGAGATAACTGCAGGTGCAGTCCTTTTTTTGGGTGTAGGATTCATGTCACCATTGAAGAGCAAGATGGGCACTTCATTTGTCACCCTGAGCATCTGAGCTGAGTGAATCTTAGCCTTTGTCGCAATAGGATGCTCTTCTCCTAGCGGTGTCTGCTCCTCCCATCTCCCTGGGGAAGGTCCTAGGAACCATCTGGTTTACCCCAGGTGTCTAAAATCAACCCGCTCAACATTAGGCAAGCTGCATCCCACCCCTGGTGCCTGCCCCAGTGGCAGGGTGCTACCCACAGGCAGGGAGGAGCAGGAGTCAAGGAGATTGCAATTGTGCTCCTAGTGCCTCTCCCCCTTCATCCCAGCCCAGCAAATCCACACCCTGCTTCATCTGCTCACCAAGTGGGAGATTATATTTTTGAGCCTCCTGAAAATTAATTAACCCTCCACAACCTGAGCAAGTTTTACCTGAGGGATGGCTTCTTAGCTGATTTCCAGCCTAAGAACCAGTGAAGGGGTTCAACAAACAGTTTGAGAGCTCACCACAAMGCCGAAATGTGCTGATGAATGGAGAGGGATTTCTAAGGCTGCATTTCCAAGTCCTTTGGTGGCTCATCTCATGGCCCCAGAAGAGAAAGGATTTTGCCTCACTGCAGTCACCCATGACGTCTCTCAATTCACTAGGTTTTGGGACTTCCACATGATTCCATCTTTCATCTCCCTATCTTCTGAGGAGCCTTTCTCCCTGTCCATCTCTGTTCTTCTCCACCTTAGCCCCTCTCCTCCCCAGCCACCTCCTTGCTGTTGGCCTGAAAACCAACCACAAAAATGGGAGGAAAGTTTCTGCACCTGGATGGTGATGAGCAGCACAGCCAAGCGATTGTCTGGCTGTGGAGGGTAGAAATGTAATTGGAAAGAGGCTTCCCCATTCCCCCTGCCAAAAGAGTGAAAGGCAAAATTCAAGAGCAAGCTCAAAGCAATTAAGTCCTCTGGCCAGTTTCAGCAGATGTCAGCAACTGAGGAAGGCATCATCCCAAGTGGGGACGTGACAGAGGTGAAAGAGCCCTTTTGGCCAGCAGTCCAGTGTGTAGAGGGAGGATGATCTCCTCATCAACACAATGTACTCAACAAGGACAGACAGGAAGAAACACCAGAGGTGAAATGACATGCCCCAGGCCATATGGAGAGCAAGTAGCAGAGCCCAGCACAGTGCCAGGAGCTGCTGTACAGTCACTGCAAGTCTCCCTGACACCCTCTAGGAAGTCAACTGGGAAATCCCCAGGACTGCTGCTCCTGTAGACCTCGGGGGCTTCTCAGCCCAAAGCCCCCAGGCCCAGTATCTCACTGTGGGATGTTGCAGCAGCCATGAGCAGGTGTGTTCCTACGGGGCACAGTGAAGTTTCTGTCTCCCAGGACATCCCCAAATTATTCGGTCAAGCAAGGATGGCAGAACTCCCCACAATTAAGAGGAAATAACTGCAGTATTTAACTTTTTATGGGATCAGTTGCTTGGCAAGAAGAGATTCCCCTTTTTGGTTGAACCAGACAGCTAAGCTGGTTCATTAGCTGTGCTCCACAGGTCAGCCCAGAACCTGCTTTTTAGAGAACTGGTGGACTCAGGAACTGGTCCCAACATGCGTGTGAGGATTCCTTTGGACCAGGAATCTCCAGCTGGGGGGTAGCCCCATGGCCAGCTGTCTGCCACCCCCTGCCAGCTCTCACTTGCCTTGGCAGGAAAGCCTGCCATGAAATGCCACAATTTCCAGCCAGTATCATACCCAAAGGGCCACCAGGACCAGTCAGGGCAAGCCAGAGCAACCCTGAGGCTGTTTGATGGCGTTTGCCGAGTCCCTCCACAGCGCAGAGGCACAAGAAGGCAAAGGGGTGGTTTGAGCCATCCCCGTAGTGGGCCAGCTCTGGACTGTGGCACTGAGGTGTGTGCACACGTGTGTGTGAGTGAGTGTATCAATGTCAAGCATGGCTGATAGTTGTGAATGAGTTCAGAGCCAACATTACAGCTTCGGGGGAGCCAATCCAACATTGTTACTCATCTAATTCCAAAGAGCAGTTATTCCTTTTAGTCAAAGTTTTATTTTTATTTCAAATGTGATGTGGTTACAAACTCATTCCCTTGTATAATTTTGCTTTCCAAGTTAATTACAAGATGTTCTAATTAATTATATTTAATGATTAACGTACAAACGCACAAGGAATGAACATAGCTTAGAGAACATTTGCTCTCAAAAGATATGTCTAGACTAGTTTGGTTTATCAGGAAAAGGTTGAAAAAATTAAAATGAGAGAGAGCCAGGGAGAGAGAGCAAAAATACACTGTGTAAGAAAAAATAACAATAAAAAAAGAAATCAAATTATGTCCAAACAAGAGCATATTTTTCTTTGGAGTTCAAACACCACCTTTAACCATCTCCCCACCCAGGATCTGATTACTTTTAATGGGACTTTGCTCGTGATTTAAGTTGTTGTTCATTTGTACAGTAATTAAGTTGAGTTGAGTTGGTGTCTATTACATCATGGTTTATATGATGAATTCACACTGCAATTATGTGCGTGTGTGCAAGGGTAAGTGAGCAGAAAAAGGACCTTCTAGTTAAGATCACAACCGATAACTCCAGCAGGCTGGGCTCAGCTAAGCTCTGCCACTCTCTTCTTCTCCAGCCTTAACCATGTCACCTCCAGACACACAAATGACACAAACAGGAGTGGGGACTTTGCCTCCAGACATCCCAGTAACACGTACACCAGAGTGAAATGCCCATGAGGAAACAGGATCCTGGGAAGAAGCTGTGAGGCTGATCCTTCACCCCTCGGGCCAGATGACTGCTGACACCTGGGCACTCATCGCAGAGCAGCCACGTGTCTAAGCCCAGGACCGTGGTTTTAAACAGGGTCTCCATTGCCACAGGAACCAGGGATTATAACAAGATGTATCTATCCAGTGACAAAGAATACACATGCACATTTATTACACGCACCTCTGTTTGTAATACACACACATCATGTGTGCATGTATAATAGAATATTTCTAGTGCAAGAAACCTAAATTTTACGTAGGCAGAAATTTGAGTGKAATAAGTCAAAATATGTTCCAAAGTCATAATTTAAAAGCTGCTTTTTTTCTTCTTTTCCCTTTTTCTGCTATTTTGTTCAATTCAGCAAACTACCAATGGGCTGAGAAACTCCCCCAAAGGTTAATGTCGAGGTGATTGCAGCAAAGATTTTCAAGCAGCATCTTCAGAGCCCCCCAGTTTGAAGCATGTGGATGCTCTGTTGGGTTTAGTGCTTGTGGTCTCACGTTGCTTGGTGAGCTGGCTGGGGACAAGGACACCCCTCCACGTGGTGCTGCACAAACATAGGCTCCATTGTTCACCCAGGCAGCTGAGTGCTCGTGGCAAGAGATACAGATAACTCGACTTTCATTTTGTGCTCTGAGAACGGGCCAGCATCATCTCCCCAGACTTATTCTCACCAGCATCATTGCTGAAGTCTCATTACCACCTTCCACCCAATATTGCACTGGAGCAGATTGAAGGGAGAGAGAAATCTTGTTTCACCAAGTTGTGACAGAGACGACAAACACGCCTGACAAGAGCCTGAAGGAAAACATCAGAACTCCTTGTTTCTGCTAAAAAATTCACTTCCAGTATTAAATCCATTCCAGTATTAAATAACCCTGACTTGCTACTCTCATTGTCCACTTTCATGACTTTTATACTGTTGGGAGATCTGGGAAGTGGCCACAAGTGGATTATGATTATACCAGAAAATAACAGCAGCAGAAAAGTGCCATGAGGAGTCTGGTTCCTTTTGGGATTTATGGAAGCGAAGCTGTGCACAACAGATCTGTAGGGAGGAACTGGTTAATATTTGGAAGAACCAAGCACCACTTTTATCCCCTTTTCTTTTTCAACGCTAGGATCCCATCCTTGCTCCCAAGTCCCTATTCAGCATCTCAGGCTACATTCTTGGAAGCATTTTGCTTGATCTGTTCTAGTAAATAAGACATGCATGGGGCTGTTCTCTGGCCCAGGGGCCAATTGGCACAGACCAGCTTGCGTCCGTGCCGATAAGCGTCTTTCCTTCCAAAACTGGGGGGCTGCATCTGAACCGCCTGTGGTGATGCTCTTTGGCCCAGGCTGTCCCTGGACCGTGCCCAGGCATTGTCTGGGAGAGTGCTAGTTGGAACAGGACAAAATTATCACCAGGGACCGTGCTAAAGGTTGGATGGTTTGGAAGATCCTGTGCCAGTACCTGAGCTTGAGCCCTGGCCCTGTTTATCAACACAGCTTTAGGTGCTTAAGTGTAATTATATAGGGATCTAATTCCCATGGATCTCGTGTAGAATCCACCTAAAAACAGGTTTTGTAGCAGTCTGCACATGGTCAGGAGCCTGACCAAATTAACCAGTAGAGAACCCCAAGGGGAAAAGAGGAAAAAGGAAATGTTTTAAATCCTGCCTCTCTCTAGGATGTAGGTAACGTATTGTGGGCAGCAAGAGGACATCTCCCTTCCCAGAGAATTCACAGCCTTGAGCCCCCTCATGGAGTGAAGCAAAGATTTTTCTCTGAAAAACACAAGGAAAGGAGACGTGTTTTCCTCTTCCCCATCTTTTTTATCCCTCTTCTGAAGGACCTCACAGTAGATGTGTAAGCACTGTGTGAGCTCACTCCTTCTGAAAGGAGTTGAACTGTCTTTCCAGGACAGTGCATGAAAAAAAATATGGAAGGAGAAAGTTCTGGGAAGCTGAAGGAAGAGAACAAATAGAAAGTGTTGAGAGACACTAGCCAGGAGGGATTCTTATTGACATGTAAGTTTTTATTAGTAAGTAATTAGGAGCAAGAGGGAGAAAAAGAAAAAGAAATAAAGATTGGAAGACAATCTAAAATACTGTAGTAAAACAAAACTTTGCCTAACTGCTAATCCCACTGAAGTCTCTAGCCTGGTGTTGTCTCAGCAGAACATATTCTGTGAGCAACTTGGGAAGTAATTTGAGCGTCTCTGAAGTCTTTCATTGGCTCATCCAGTATTAAATCATCTGGCAATGAAGAAAAGTGTTTAAAGTTAACTTCCATACAGAACAAATTCCTCTGGAAAACTCTTGTCATTCAGCCCGGTTTACCCAAAGTCTGGTAGCATTGATTAGACTGGGGCTGGGTTTGAATTTTTTTTAATGTGTTTTTGTTTTTTCTGCTTAAAAAAATGCACTTAAAAAAGAGTGCTGCACACTTCTTTGGATTTAGCCACTTAGTGGAAAACTTAGAAGGCAAATGTTTGAGTTGGAGAAGAGAAAGCTGGTGCTAGGCTTGTGACATGCTCATCTGTCATCCCTGGACAATGAAACCGCAACTGCAGCTTCTCTGGGACTCTGCGGGTTAAAAGCCTTGTCTAAGTGACACTGCAGACCCTGACAAGCAAGGAACATCCCTTCTGCTGCTGCCTTCTAACCAAGGGCTTTGCAACTCAGATCCAGTGCCAAAAGCAGCCTGGTATCCCACCTCGGGGGTGGTCTAACAGGACCCCTTCACCTCCGATTCCACGGACTGGGATTTTGCATCCACACTGGTCTTCCCTTTACTTTCTAAATGCCAGGGAGGCAGTGAAGCCTTTGATGTTCCCAGGAGTCCTGCTTCAGTGCGGTTTCTCTGCACACACCCACCAGTGCTCAGCCAACCCAAGCAGCTCCTCATCCACAGGCAGCTTGGTGTGTGTCCTCCCAAAGGGCCAGCACCACCTCTCCACACATCCACCTGGTCCTAGCTGGTCCCCTAGGTGGCTTGGCACCTGCCACTCGCTCCCAGCTGCCTCCATTCACTTTAACCCAGGTCACCTCAGCTCTTTTCCCTTGTTTCCAACCCAATTCCCCATTCTCACTAGCTACGCTGACAGTCCTGCTCATCTCTTCCTACCCGCAGGCTTGGGAAGCTGAAACACCCCATCAAGAAACACACCTAGTTAACTGTGTAATGCTGTACCTATGGGGCAATTCCATCCCAGCACCTGCAGGGATCCTGATTACACCCTAAAACATGATATTTCAATTTCATTATCTGATCGGGCATTAGCAACGAGCACCACTAATGAGTATATTAGTCAGTTCCTTTATTAAACTAGCGGCAGCATTTGATGCAATGACCTCCTGATGTAGCTCTTTGATGCCATGTGATTTGATTTTTATTTCTTCTTTTTTTTTTTTTTCCTTTTAATTGAGAAAGATACAGCAAAGCAAACAGAAAAACCGTGAGGAGCAGAATTAGCACATTGTCAGTGCAGGCAAATACATGTTGAGCAAGGAGAATAAATTTTTACAGGAGCTGCAGAAAAGACAAGTGGCGAGCTCTAGCTAGCTAACATTTGAATATAACCATTCATTACTTCTGCCATTATTATTATGAATTTGTTGTTGTTGTTCTATTACACAGCCGGTCCTGAGGACTGGTTTTGCCATCTGTAACCTGGCGATCTTTCACCCTTAGCAGTTGCTGTTTGGCCGTGTCACCACAGGGCTCGTTGTGCAAGAGGCTGCACAACCCTGAACAAAAAGGGGATGCCAGCCCCAGGGCATTTCCAGTGTAAGTGTCAGATGAGTGACAACAGGCAGGTACTGATGGACAGAGGAGCGTGAGGAAACAGGGACACACGTGTGGCTCAATCAAGGGTGAAGTTTTGGAGCAAGCTCCAGGCTCAGCCAGCTACCAACTCCATCAGGGAAGCATTGCATTCAGGCACTTAAATTCCCAAGTCTTGGCAAAACTCCAGCCTGGGGAATAATACAGAACATCCTACCGAACCTCCCATTATAGTTTTTACTAGAGAAGTCATCACATTTTTCCTTCCAAGAAACTCTGATACCACAGTCACAGCCCCGGATGACTCCTGCAGCCCTTTCCAACCATGGCTGCATTTTCACAGATTTCATCTCAGGTCCAGTTCTAACCTGATATTTAATCATGAGAGTGTTCCTTTGGAACACCTTTGGATAATTATTGGAGGTATTAAGCTCTCCCAAACTGAAGCATCAGGTGCTTTGCATCCAGGCAAATGGCTTGCATGGTCTTACATAAGAAGCATTTGCACTGGCCATAGATCATTTGTGGCCCTGCTCTGGCATGTTGTCGTGCAGAACACCATCACACCATCCACCTGGCTTTGGGATTTTGAGGCCAGCTCACTCAGGCTGCTGGAAATAAGACACGAAGTACACAGGAGATTTTTACAGAATTATTTCTGCAGTAATTTTCTCTTCAGGTATCCAAGAAGCAGCAAAACAAGCAGAGAATACAAGGACAGAAAAAATGTCTCTATTGATACAGTAGGTGGTGGGAGACCCAACCTGCCTACTCGCTGCATGATCTTGTATGCAACAGGTTAAAATATTACTGCTACTGTGCCACGTATGTAGTGTAAACCTAATAGCCATGTGCCACCAAGCTGTTGTCTTCTCCCCCATCGGCTGGAAAGTTGCTCCCCACTGTCCTACTTACAGTCACCAGAGGCAGGTTTCTGCTGGGTCCAGAGGGCAGATTCAGATTTCTCTTCAGGGAAAAAGGGCAAAGTTCATGATCAAAGTTCAGGATCAAAATACTGCCCAGAAATAATGCCAAATCCTCAACAACTCCAGCAATGCTTCCATGACTTCCCTTAACCAGGACTGGCAGGTGAGCCCTTCACAGCCCATCTTGGTAGCTGGGAACTGGRCATTTTTGGAGGATACCTACAGAAGACCAAGCAGCAGCTGGAGGGCCCCCTCCTCCCAGTATGTTGGAGTAGCTCAGCCAAAACACCCCCTATTGTGTCTCTTTAAGCAGACCCTCTGCTGGAAATCCCACGTGTCCACGCATCCCTGGCAGGCCTCCCAGCACACCCAGGTCTGTAATGGACCTGCCTCCATCCGACTGCCCAGTTAACATCCTCCTGCTGCCTCCTTAATTATAATCCCTTTATTTTATCTAACCCCAATTGTAGCAGTTGGTGAGTCACCAGGCTCCATAACAAGACGATCAGGACACATTTCATATTACACTGCAGTTTTCATTCCAGGGCGTGGGCTGAAGGCGTTGTTTATTTATTTTAATTTGGTTCGGTTTGGGGTTTTCTCACAGGTGATGGAGTAGAGAGATTTAAGCAGGGGGTAGAAGGGTGGAAGGGGTAAAAAACAAAAACAACCTCAATCCATCTGGATCAATTAAATCTTGTTGAAAAGTTTTCAACCTCAGGGTTGCCTGAGGTAGGTCTAATAGTCACACTCTTTGGCATTTAATGAAAATGCTAATGATTTCTCCTTTGGAATATATTTTCACTTCTAGTTTGAACAAGATGCATCTCTCCTCCAATCAATTCCACAAGCTCTTTATTTTTTTCCTCCCCATTTATGCGCGTGCCCCTTCAGGGCAAATTAAGAAATTGTTGCCTCTATCCAAAAAGTAGCTGAAATGTGCAGCCTTATGCTCCACGTCACAGGGGTGGGGAGGAAAAAAATCTTTGCATGGGAGCAACAATCCCATTTGTGTCTGCCTTGTGTAGGAAAAATATGGCATCAAACCTTTCTCATCCTGTTTCTCCAGGGAAAGCTGCGAGCACAGGTCTCAGCCCTTGAAAATCACCACTAGTCCAAAAAAGTTGCTTTTAGATTGAAGACCTCACCTACAACATGCAATTTTTTTGTTAGTAGTTCATTGTAGGGAGAATAAGAGCGAGCAAATAAAGAGAGAGATTTTTAAATACAGGATGAGACTTCTCTCCCCCAACTTCTAAGGGATCAGAATGGAGATGAGTGCTTCAGGTCATCCAGAGACTCTGGAGAGAGACAGGTTCGTCCCCATCCCAAACTAGACACTGAAATTCTTAATGGCTGAAATGCAATGGCTGAAACAAAGGCATCGAGTGGAAGAATTGCCACAAGTCAAACCCACTTAGAATTTGCAAAGGAAATTCAAACAAATCACAAAAGTTTCCAGTAAAGGATGGGAATGCTGAACATGGGCTTAGAGGCATAAAGGCTAATGGGAAAGAGGGGATGGGAGTATGAAGTGTTTTCTTGAAGTTGCCATCAGCTCAAGGGAAA
The DNA here is from genome assembly GCA_018881555.1 of Amblyornis subalaris. Lineage (NCBI taxonomy): Eukaryota > Metazoa > Chordata > Aves > Passeriformes > Ptilonorhynchidae > Amblyornis > Amblyornis subalaris. The sequence goes on from JACAXG010000107.1 coordinate 2,149,552, forward strand.
ACTAAACAATCTCCCTGCAGAAGTCTGAGAAAAGGCAAAAAGAATGATTAGTTTTGCCTAAACTAGCACATTAAACGAGGCCAGGGCATGTGATTGCCCTGCTCTTAGGTCTGTCCCTAGCAAGTTTTGTCCTGTGACACCTGGCACACTGAGGCATGGTTGAGAAGATATCGTGTGCATTATTCCYAGTACACAGTACCCATGGGACAACTCTTTTTTGGTGGGAAGTTGGATTTTAAAGTGTAGGTGTACCGTCTCAAGCCGTGCCCTGCYATGATTTTTGGGATCAGAGAACGAGCCCCGGACTATTTTATTTACTTGTCTAAACATAGGCACAAAATCCAACCATGAATAATTTTAAAAAGTCAACCAAGTCCTAAGTTGAAGGAGTTAAACCAGAAGATGTGGACTGGCATCAGCAATAAGTCAGACTATGGAACACCTTCAGCAGTAAAGAATAATTAAAGGCATGGATGCAAATGAAAATTGCAATAAAACACRTGTTTTAGAAAAAGATAGATCACTCTGAACTGACCTGATAATTTGCTTTGATAGGTCACTGATTTTCTAATGAAGGAAATGTAGTAGATCTAATCTCTCTGGACTTCAGAARAGCATTTGATATGGTACCTCATGAGAAATTATGAAGTGGTAGAATATGGAGATTAGGTGAGGAATTTTAKGATGGAAAAAGGAGTAACTACATAGGAAATTACAACAGGTGGTGTTGAGAGAGGAAGTACTGAACTAGAAAGAAGTTATGACTGCAGTTCTTCAAACCATGTCTCCAACTGCCACATCTACGTGTCTTTTAAATCCCTCCGGGAATGGTGACCCCAYCACTTGCCTGTGCAACCTGTTCAAGTGCTGAAGACACTGGTGAAGACATTTTTCCTCATGTTCAATCTAAACCTCCACTGGCACAACTTGAGGCCATTTCCTCTTGTCCTGTTACTTGTTATTTAGGAGAAGACACCAACCCCCACCTTAYTACAGCCTGCTTCCAGGTAGTTCTAGAGGGCAATAAGGTGCCCCCCAATCCTCCTTTTTTCCAGGCTAACCAACCCCAYCTCCCTCAGCTGCTCCTCACATGACTTACTCTCTAGACCCCTCACCACCTTCTTTTCCCTTCTCTGGAAGAGCTCCAACACCTCAGTGTCTTTATAGAATTATAGAGTAGTCTGGGTTGGAAGGGACCTTTAAAGTTCATCTAATCCAAGGGCCAAAACCGAACACAGGATTCAAGGTGTGGCCTCACCGGTGCCAAGTGCAGGAGGACAATCACTGCTGGCCCCTGCTGGCCCCACTATTGCTCATACAAGCCAGGATGCCATTGGCCTTTTTGGCCACCTGGGCACAGCTGGCTCATCCAGCCGTTAGCCAACACCTCCAGGTCCTTTTCCACTGAGCAGCTTTCCAGATGCTCTTCCCCCAGCCTGTAGCACTGCAAGGGGTTGTTGTGACCCAAAGGCAGGACCCGGCACTCTGCCTTGTTGGACCTCATCCAATCGGCCTCAGCCCATCGATCCAGCCTGTCCAAATCCCTCTGCYGAACCTTTCCACCCTCCAGCAGACCAACACTCCCACCCAGCTTGGTGTCATCTGTGAGCTTGCTGAGGATGCGCTTGATSCTCTYGTCCAGATCACTGATAAAGTATTAAACAGAATTAAACCAAGCGTTAAAAGAGAACAAGTGACATGGCCRTCAAAAATGTGCCTCACAAGGTATTTCCCATGAGGATAGTGGAACTTCCRTCTTGATCTGCACAAAACACATGGAGGACAACCTCCAGAGCAACAGAACAGGTCCTAGTTACCTGTATTTAGGAGAGGCGAACTCCAAGTACAAAGCTAAAGTGCTGAGGTGTGTCGGGAAATGGTGAACCAACGACACAGGAAAAGAAGATACATCTTGGCTTGTTTAGCTGAACAAAGCAAGGCTGAACAAAACAAAACAGTGCTGATTTATATATAAATACATCAGGAGAGCAAATAGGGAGAAAAAAACTATTTAAAAAAATTTATCTATTTAAACTAAAAGRCAGCATGGGCACAGCAAATGCCATAAACTGAAACTAAATAAACATAGGCTGGTGGAAGAAAGGCTAGGGTGAAAGACCTGACCTGCTTCCAGTGAGTGCAATGAGAGAAAAAAAGCATACCAACAAAACACTTCCTTCCTCATGAACCATTTTCAGCTCATGGAAGAGTTTAAAAGAGAGAAGAGATACAACTTAGAGAATCAAGAGGTGCCCTCCAGTTTTACGGGTCTGTATGCGAGAAGGAACAAGTAAACCTCTTGAAGACAGAAAAACCTGTCTGGTATGCTATACCAAAAACTGTTTGGTTGTCCTTTTAGCACCTGGTACTTCCTTTTTCTCACTAGGCTGCTGCTGTTTCACTTGTAACAATACACTAATTGAATAGCACATTGACAGATTTGCATGCCACAGTCCTCCCGCTTCTGATTTCTTTGTTGCATTTGTGTACGTCTAAGCCCAGAGAAAAGAAAAGGTAAAAAAAACCACCAACAACTATCTGGAGAAACAAAGCAAACACACATGCACACAGCACTTCCAAACTGGTCTTGAGAGCAAACAATAGTAGGAAGGGATAACTACCACTCKCAGGGCTCTCAGATGATCAGGTCAGCAAAGCAGACACAAGGAAGGGGGATTTCGAGAAACAAATAATACCTGTGCCTGAAAYGGGAGCTTTGCTGTAAAGAGAAAAGAAACATATGCTTTTCAGCTGGAGTGGATTTCTTATGTTGCCCAGAAGTGACTGGCTCACCCTCAGTGTAAAGGACCGGTGTTGTATTAACTGTTCTGTATCAGTTTCCCTCTCGAGTGCCCTGCCTGAGCCACCGGGTTATTCCATTTCGGACAGGCAGCACAAACAGGAGCCTGGGGTAGCTCAAGTCCCTGATGGCGCTGRGCAGACATCCATCTGTGCTTCCTGTGATGCACATATATACACCCTGTCATGGCTGGATGTGGCTGGGCAGCACTGGTCAGGAGCTGGGACAGGTGGTGAAAGTGGACTGACAAATGCAAGGCTGTAGTTTTCACAGGGTACCACATCAGCTGGAGGTTCTTGATAGGATCCCTGATGTCCTTCTTGTCTGCAAGCCGACATTGTACAAAAGAGAACCATGCAGTCTCAGCATCCTTCTCACWGAGAGCAACAAGTCCCCTGGGAGCACGTGGACCCAAGGAAATTCTGGGAGAGCCCTGATTGTCAAAGCACAGGCAAAATGTGTGCTCTGTAAGTAGTTTAACAAATTTTGGGTCCATCATCATTCTCCCTGTTCTCATGTGGTATTGTTTATGCTTAAGCCAGCATTCTGAAACAGGCACTGCCAGGTTCTGCACCATGACGGCAACAGAGCTGGCTCCTTTATTATGTATCCATTCCTAACTGAAAATAAGGCATTTGCCCCCGGGGAAGAGGGAGGTGAGCTACCGTCTGAGTTTTTTCTCTGTACCACCCTCTACCTCACATGGTTTCAGAGCCAACATACACAAAGTTTCCTTTGCCTTCAACCTACGTACCTGAACACAGTCCCACTCCCAACTATTCCCTCCCTGCAGTTGTTTGCCCACTTCTGGGAATTGTATTTCAGCTGTCTATGGCCTGGATCCAGTGGAAAAAAAAAAAAAAGGTCTCCCAACACCAGTGCTGTTTTTTGCCATAGACCTAGATTCCTTTGGTGCAGGAGCATTCACTTCTGTGATAGACCAAGACTCACAGCCGAAAGTCAGGAGAATTTCCTGAACCTAGAGCTGGGAATTATCCCCAAACCCTCCATTTAAGCAGAATAACGTCAGGGGAGTCTGGACCTGCTTTGATCTTTATAGCATCAGCCCCTCTCTCTCCAAGCTCAAAGCAAAGCAGATTGGGACTTGCCATCTTGGCCCAAATGAACATCAAGATAGATGCTGAAGACTTCTTTGTTCCTTGAATGTCAACTGTAAGTGTGAGTCATTGTGGCTTCGGGAAGGAGGGAACCTCTCAGACAAGGTCTTTCTGAGGGAGAGATAGGAATTGATAGCTGATGCAGAAGAGCCAGTTTTAAAGATATGAAGCTAGATTCTCAAGGGCACTTGTCTCCCATTGATTCCTGAGTGCCTTRTAACATCCAATCATAATGACTGAATCTGAAAATAATTAATTCCAAGGGAATCTGAGTGCTTTGTTCCACCTTGTTGCAGTGCTTAATAAAACTAAATATCTGTATATCACCTAGATAACAGCTTAAATCTCAGTTGTACTCTTTATCTCCCGATGAGTAGCACATTTCTCCACAACCAGATCCACTTTCTTGGGCTGCAGGTGTGATCGTTCACCTCTCAGTACAGCTCTGTCTTTTTCTCATTAAGTGAATTCAATGGGATTTCTTACACGAGGGTGGAGCAACTTAACAATGAACAACTTGGCAAAATTGGGCTTTATGTAATTACTTGAGGATTTGGCCCAACATACTGGTACAACATGAGATGTATCTCATGATCTTTCACTTGCGTAACCCTCTTCCTCTTGTTGTTTATTGTCATCCCTTGCTGGGTTAGTTCCTTGGGGCAGAGACCTTTTATTTAATTAGTCTGGAAAGGGCCTGGCACACCTACAGAGCCATATTAATAATGAGAAACAGTTCTAACCTACCCACAAGAAGATGTGAGCTTCCTTGCAAGATATGTGACAGGGTACAACCACGGTGATCAGTCACACTCTGACCCARTAGGGCTCACCTTGGTTTGTCTTGGGTGGGAAACTTATCACTGTCGTGTCCCCAGGCTTTTTCTCCTCTTATATTCGGAGAAATGTCATTATGRCAGATCACCTGCTGATTAGATTTACCTCAAATAATAAGCTAATAAGTGTTTCTTGCATCTTCTGGAACTCCCTTTCCAAGCTTTAGAAGAGGGAAAAAATAGTAAGTGGACAGCAGGTCTCATGGAGCTCGTGTCCAAGTGATTTTTATCTGTTGGTTGGTTGACTTCTAATAGGGTAGTGCTAAGGTTGCAGCAGGAGCTCCCTTATTAGTGAGAAAAAAAGAGAAAGAGAGAGAGAGAAACAGAGTGAGAAAGAAAGAAAGAAAGAAAGAAAGAGAGAGAGAAAGAAAGAAAGAGAAAGAAAGAGAAAGAGAAAGAGAGAAAGAGAGAAAGAAAGAAAGAAAAAGAGAGAAGAGAAGAGAAAAGAGAAGAGAAGAGAAGAGAAGAGAAGAGAAGAGAAGAGAAGAGAAGAGAAGAGAAAAGAGAAAAAGGAAAGAAAGCTTATGCATATGTTTGTGACTTATTAGATGTCACAAAGAAAACAAAAGCCGGCAGTGATTTCTGCGGTGTCTGATAGGGCATAAACTGATCAAGGCTGTTCCTACAGGTAGGGCATTCAAAACATCATTCCTTTGTGGATTCTCTAATGTCTAACAAGGCTGGCCCTAACATTGCTGTCTTTCTTTCAACAAAATCTCCAGCTCCAGTACTGTTTTCCGACAGCTCGCAGGAGCTGCATATCTTTAAATCTACAGTCCTGCTGTCAAATGTGATTGAATTTGGCTAATGGCTTCCCAAGTTACCAGGCAGACAGACACACAGACACGAACACACATCCCGGCACACAACATCTTCTCATGAGCCAAATTTCCATCAGAAAGGAAGCTTGTGGAAAGCAACATGGCCAACTCCCCCTTGATCACACCCCAGGTGTGAAACACTGGTCTGCACCCACATGGGAGACCAGACTTTGCCAAGAGCCCAGCGACAGGCAGCCCAACAGCCCTCATTTAGCTGTGCGTCATGCCGGGCCAAAAGCAGCATGTTTTCCTTTGCCACTGCTTAAGGAAGAGTCTAGAAGTGTCATTGACTTTCCCTTTTTGTCCCATSCAGCAAAGCCAGCCTAGTAAAACCAAACTGGAAGAGCATGCTACCTGTGTGGCTTTTTGTTGATCATATGGCATAGCCTGGATTTCAGAGGCCATGTTTTGGAGGCTTTCTCTACTCTCTGGAGAAAAGTAGGCACCTTAAAAACGTAATCTGGATGTTACGTGAACTAAACACAGGATTTTCAGTCAGTTGCCAGAAGGAAGGAGTGCTGAATCCAGCTCAGAATGTGGTTTTTTTGGGGTTTAGGGGTTTTTTTAAGCAGAAAAGGGCCCCAAAGTCATCAAACCTTACCCCTTTCCTCAGCTCATCTGATTATTTTGCTGGCTTCCTGGCTGTGAATGTCAGCTTTTATCAGAGACAAAAGACAATCTGAATGGCAACAAGACTATGCTGGGAATAAAACCGAAGTCTATTTAAAAAAAAAAAAAATAGGAGGAGAAAAAAAACCAACAATGCACACTAAAATATTCCATATGCTCTTATGGTGGGTTGCCCTCGGCACATAGAGAAAGATTGTAACTAGGCACAATCTGATAAGGCAGAATGCAACTGCGAGCTACTAGGCAACCACCAAAAAAAAGACGAAGAAACAGGACAGAATCAGCATACACACAAAAAAGAATAAGGTAGAAGATGGAGGTGAAACTGAGTTTCTGCACATAAAATCTCACTGTTCATGGAGGACCAGTTGTTAACAAAACTTTTCAGGGGTTTCCAAGCGAGGCCATGAGCGAGGCTGCAGTCTGGAGGCCGCGCAGCGATGCCTGTTGTAGTCTGGCTGGTTTTCTTTCCCTTTTCGTTGCATGGTGGCGAAGCACACGCCAACCGCATAACCACAAGGCACCCTCGGCACCTCCTTCTCCCTCTCTTTGTAGGTCTCATCCCATTGTCAAGCCTTGTCATTAAYAGAAGCCTTGATCCTGCATTAAGAAGCGTGCACGGGATGGCCGGTTCTCACGCGCGGAGCTGCTCCTCGCTTGGAGAGCAGCTTTTCGCCGGGATGCCAGGGAAGGGTGTTGCACTGCAAAGATTTCAGGCAGGGTCTGCAGAGCTAGTTTYGTTCCCAGCTTATGGCTTCCCAAAAAAAGCTCATGTGTGTCAGCACATAATTAGAAGTTAGGCTCTGGCGGATCTAGACCTGAGATCGCGAAGGACATTTGCTGTTTCCTAGCACAAGAGGTCTGATTGCTGATTAGGAATTTGACACACTACTGCAATGAATAGTAATAATAATAATGATAATAATTCACTAGACCTAGGCTTGCAGCTCTGTTTCMAGCAGACTTCCTATTGAAATTAAGCAGGCTTCCACGCATCCTGAGAAAGAGTGTCTCCTTACAACACGGAAATGTGATCCTGCAGTCCTACCCTATGGTAGCAGTCAGGCCCAGGAACAGCGCCAAAAAGCTCAGCAAGATGAGCCTGTACAAGGGCCATTTTACATAAAGCAGGAGTAATCATGGAAACATGGCTCTCTGGATGGGAACCAAGCCCCTGAGTCACGGAGCGGGACCCCCCTGTTGTAGTTTCTGTAGAAACACAAAGCAACGTGGGAACACGGCCTCATGTGAAGAGACAAAGGGCAAAATCCCTTATTCTGGGTTTTTAAGGCAAGCTGTTTCACACCAATCTCCTCTTTGGCTTTGAGCAAATCACTTTTCTTGCTTAAGTTTGTTGTTTTTTTAAATTAGTGCCGAAAATGGGTTTCGACACATTTTTCCTCACGGGGGTGTTGGGAGGCTGAGTTAATAAACGCTTGCCAAGCGGTAGGAGATTCTCAGATGAATCTCACTTCCCCTGGATGTGTACCATGCTCATTGTGGCCGTGTCTGAACACTTACGCATGTATAATTAAGAAGGACCATGATAACAGAAAGTGCAAAGTGCTGCTCCTTTCTCACTGCATAATCACGCTTTGGAGGTGGGTGGCCCAAGAGGGAAGCATTGCATCAGGTGCGACAGAGCTTGCTGCTGAGCTATGTTCTGAGAACAGTCAGTTTTTGTCTTTCACCAAATTGGGGCTCGGTATAACCTTTAGATTTTTCACTGTATGCTAATTAAACCTTCCCTGGGCACTCAGCTATTCCCTCCAGCCCCTGCTTGCTTTCTGTGCTCAAACCCTCTACAAGCCTACACAAGCACCCATCAGCTTTCATTATAATTTACCTGCAAAATCCACACGCTCCTGCTTTCATGTAAAAAAAAAACACTAAGAAAAAAAAGCCTAAGATATAAAAACCATCGTGAAAGCCAGTGAAATAATCTGCTGCCTACAAATCAGGCCTGTGATGGTAGGAATTAGACCTCCCACATCACGTTAGCTTGGAGGGCTCTCCCTTCCCCTTAGCCTGCAGTGGAATTCCCGTTCCTACCACCATGGTGGAAGCCAGCCCTGGCCCGGTGTCTGCATACCACCCGTCCCATAGCTGCAGCATGTTTACTTCAGGATTAAAAAATCAGGAGTGGGGGAAATGGCTGTGAACTAACAGCAGTCTCTTTGTGGTGTGTGGTAGAGGCAGGGCAGGTGGAAGAATCCCACCTTGGTTGGAGGCCTGGCTGCATGGCCTCCCCAATCTATTGTCACCAAGAGCTGGGTGATCTCAGGTGAGGAAATGTTACAAAGAAGGAAAAGGCRGGCTGGGCATGGCAGTCCAATCAGGTGGGATTATTACATCTGCAGGCTTAAATACTCAATATTGTACTGTTCCCACTTTTCTGTGATAGCTGCTCCACTGCCCATAAGCTCTCACAGTAAAGAAGCTCTTTTATGGTACATAGGCCCCATTATTAGTTATTATAATACATAGCCATGATACTGTATCATCTCAATGTTTCACATTTTGCATGGCCAAAGAYAACCCTGCACACGTGTAGACAGCTCTAGATAGTCATCACGACATGCTTGCAAAGTGGAGATAAYTCCCAGCCAAGTGGTACGATTCAAGCCCACATTGTCCTCTCAGAGACGAGGGTCTTGCATTGCCCAGTGGCCATCCCAATGCTGTGAGRAGCACTGGGATGTTCTTGCCATCTGGGTGTCGTTTCCCTTTCCTCATCCACGTCACCAAAATGGTCACCATCTTGATGGCTCTTGTTAGCATCCCCTGCCCTCATGCACCAGCCTACTAGATAAAGAGAGGAAACAGGAGGAGGACCATAAGCAGAGCCATTGCTCCAGGTTCCACCATCTGCAAAACTAAGGTCTTGAAAATACTGACTCAAGTTAGAGGGTGCCAACTCACCGAAGCCTGCACCGCGCCCTCTCTTTTTGGCTTACCTGAAGCAAACAGTGAGGAGCCTTCAAAATGAGGGCTGTGCAGTCATTAGGACCTGCGAAATGGCTTGCAGCACTCTGCCAAACTGGGTGCTGCAGCAAGAGCTTGGGGAAGGCTGGAGTCAGCAGAATAGTTTTGGAGAAGAGGTGCAGTAGGATCTCAGGTATTTAGGTATTTCACACACCAAGGCTTCTGAGGGAGTATGCCAAGGAGTAGGTGGATGGACAGATGAGCATCATCCAGAGCCGCGTGAATTCATTGTCTGCTGCACATTCGTCCACCACAGATACAGCTTAGCAACAAAACCCTGAGGCAGGTATTCAATGGTGAAGCCAGTTAACCCCCCAAAATCCCTACTCCATATACTCCCCTAAATATACAGCTACTKAGATTGCACAGTACACTCAGTAGTAGCTTTCTTGCTAGGATCTTGCTGAGGAAAGGAAGGCTGAGAAAAGCAGAGCAGGACCACCCAAAGAAGAATAAACAATTCCCTTTAAGTGGAATAGGGTACAGGAGAAAGTCAGCGAAGGAATAGTCTAATCAGCTTCAGGCTCCCTGAGCCAAGTAGGGACCCACTTCAATGAGGAAGAGGTCATGAAGAGACACAGGTTCCCATTCAGAGTAATCTAGGATTTTCCTAGGGACTGGAACTGAATCTTGGAGAACATGCTACAAAAGGGGTTACAACTCTACTGAGCCCTATTTTGTTCATTGGTGAAGTAGTTAATTAGGAAATTCTTTTGCAGAATCTCAAAAAGAACCAACAGGATATCAATATACCAAAATCAGTTTGAGTTTTCCCACTGCACATGTTCACATCACGGGGAGGACAACAATACACCACCACCAMATCCAGGAGAAAAACAAATGGACAGATCTCCCAAGCAGAGAGGATACACAGAACTTGACCATGTAGAAAACCACTTATAAAAATGTCAGACACTTGTGTTTCTTGTATACGATGGGTCTGCAAGAGCAAAGATGCCTGTTAACTTTTTTTACATAGCTAATGAATTTGGTAAATGTGATTATGAAGAGTCAAAAGCAGCACCCATAGAGCAGTTGACAAGTCAAGGTTTTATGGCTCTTCCCATTGAGGATCCAAGCCCTCATTTGGTCCACACTGACATTCAGAGCTCATATCTCGTTGGTCTCATTGGATATTCCATAAGCTAGGAGACCAGAAGGCTGCCAATGCCCAGTGGAAAAGCAGCAACCCCGGCAAGGTATCCAGGTTCATGAACCCCTTTGATAGCTGCATATTTTTCCCTTGTGGTTTGCAGGCAAAGGAGATACCTTCTCTGTGATTCCCAGCTATGAAATGGTTGGCAGTTCTCTGACAAATTGAATTCCTCGCTCATAATCCTCCCCTTTTCAGTTATCCAAAAGTCAGATCATTATTTTCCATAATGGGTAATGGCTGCTTGCCCGAGGGGCAACTTGTGATCTCCTGGGCTTGCCATGTAACTAATAAGTAATTGGTGGTTTGGGGATACTATGAAGTCTTGTGTTTTTCCTGGGAGACATCAGACAAGATGAGAGAAATTATTTCTAATGGTGAGTGTATTAATCACAAGAAGAGGAGATTTTAAGAACTGCTGACAAATATCAGCCCGTAAGGAGAAGAGCTGAACCTGTCTTCAGACACCTCAGAGAGTGAAGGATTGACTTCTCTCATCCCCAATGTTCCTTTTCATGTCATTTCCTGCATTTTCTTTTCTTTTTCAGGAAAACATTATATTTCCTTCCATTCTCTTCTCTACACCTCTGTCTGGAGGTGTTCAGACACCTTTCAGCAATGCTGGGAGGACCATGACCGGCATCCCCCCATTCAGTGGCTCCAACCAGCAGCAAGCCAAAGGTAGGCAGCAAAGGCAACTGCCTCCAACAGATACCCAGCTCAGCAATCTGGGGGGCTCACATAACCTCCAGCTAGAAACACCGCAACGCTCCTGAGCCACCCAGGACCTCCTCTACAGGGACGGGTTTGCTGCGGTCTCTTGCCACCTCGCTGTACATAAATCAAACATAATTAAAGACATAATCAAACGGATTCCTGAAAACAAGCCCTGACTGTAAAGTTTCGTTACAACCCCTAACACACCTGCTAGCGCAGCCATCGCCCGGCTGCGCGCTATCAAAGGTGCAATAACACCGCCGCATCCTGCGAAAGCTCCAGGGGAAAGCTGGAACAGAAAAGCCTTCATAGTCTTAAGGCAAGGAAAATATTATTGCACTTCCACAAAGCAGCTTCCCTTCCTCCAGGACAACCACCTCAGGTCTTTCATCTCAGCGAGCTCTTGGCATTTATTATTTTAGAGCTTTTTCGCATCGAGAAATGATTATTTTCTTTCTTGCTCCGAGATCACTCTTTATTGTTAGTTAAATAAATCAAACTGATGGAGAAAATAGCAAATGCTTAGCAAAAGTGTGTTTCATCAAACTGTCTGATCCTGGGGATCCCAGGTATTTATTCGACATGGAAAACCTACTCAGCTGGATTTACATATATATTGTACACACAAATATAAATGCACACTTACACACACCGATATATCTCATAGGTGTGTGTACATTCATGTGATGGCTTATATTAAGTCTCTCTCTCTTTGCTGCTGAATGTGATCATGTTTCTTGARTACAGACCTAAAGTCTGTTTCTTTCAGAGGTAACAAAGAGGGAAAGTCCCAGACCCTTCCATTGATTTCATTTCCCCTGAGAAATTTAAGTTTTGTCTGCAAGAGTGGCAAGCACTTCACTGGGAAAGGAAAGGAAATGAGATCATGTTCCCATCTGCCTCACTCTGTGCTTCTCCAGCAAAACTTCTCCGACAAACTCTGGGAAGATTTACATGGATTGTAAACTCTGAAAAAAAACCAATCCTAGGATTTGCAGGAATTTGGAATAATCCTGCACACGCTCCTGGATGTACCATCACTTCTGGAGCATCCCTTAGTGCCAGTGCCCTGCTACCTTTCAAACCCAAGGGCTGTGCTTTCATGGAGCAAATGAATATTTGCTTTTTACTCACCCTTTGATCAAGACCAGCTCCAGCAGCAGCCAGTGGGTTCTGACAGCTTCCCTGTTGGATCTGACCCATTTTGGGTACTGGTTTCTGCAGTAACCATCCGTGCACGCTTTAAGGCATGTTTTTGTTTCTCATCTATCTATTCACTTAACAAATTAGCACAGTCTAGTCTTATGCAAATCGGAGGTTCGATTTCCTTGTGTGTGTTGAAACTCTTCCTCTGCCTTTACCAGCCAATGCACTGCTACTGTTATTTCCCTGCTCAGATGGGTTTTCATGGCTCGCTGCAGGCTGTGGAAGTTAATACACAGGAACACAATCCAAGTAAGCTAAGCATGTGTCTTGCTACGTACAGAGAGTAAAACACGGGGACAACAGAGAGGCAAGGGATGGGGGAGAAGAGAAAGGGCCAGATTCATTTTCTTTCAGATGACGGAAAGCAAAACATAAATAAAGAACAAAAATTTGGTAGTTGGAGAGGAGAGAGTGCAACTGATTATCCACTAAATGCAAATGCAAAATGACATGCCTTAAAGAGAAATAAAGGGTACCTTCCACAYGTGAGGGCAGAGTATGGGGAAAACAATATGTTGTTCAGTAGCACCTAGAGATCATAGAGTCACAGAATCATTTAAGCTGGAAAAGACCTTTAGGATCATCAAGTCCAATTACTGTCAATCCCACAAAACTATGTCCATCCCTAAGTGCCACATCTACATGTGCCACAAAGTCCATGGGTCAGTTTTCTAGACAAAAAGTAGAAACCTGTTTTTGGTGCTCACAGAAGGCCTGGAAAGTGTAGAAATGAGAAAAAAAAAAAATGAGAAAAACTTTATGAGGACAGGAGAGAGATTACAAGGAGATTAATCCACAACAGACCATGGACTACATCCTATTGCCCCTAAACTCCATCTCCAGAGTCTGACCACTGGACAATAAAACCTGCCACCCAACTGCTGTTTTAACTTGAATTGAGTGAAGGTAAACTGGGGCCTGACTTCCATGAAACTATAATTGTGTCAGGGGAATTGTAAAGTGTCCTTTGCCAGCACAGTTAAAACACCCTAATAGATGTTATTCTGATGACAGCCATCAAAATAAGTAGATAGATTAACTGACAGATAGAGAGAAAGAGATTGAAATAAGGAAAATACGTACAGGGTGAGAGTGAGAGAGATGGATAGATAGATGAGCAGGAAGAGCTGGGAATATAAAAGATTATATAGATAGATAGACAGATCTTGGCACAAAGCACTTGCATCAAGGCACAGTTGGCAGCCCTGATTTAATGCATCATTTGCTCAAAGTGCTCATCTCCCTCCCTCTGAGTAAAACGAAGTTGTTTATTATGTGTTACGGAACAAATCTGTGTGTGGGCTCCCTCGGGGTCACAGGATTGCATGAGGTGAAGGGCCCCATCCTGCCAAGTTCCCAGCGCCCTCTCCCCCCTCTGAAGCACAGGGCGAAGGGATGATGCTCACCATCAGCACCCGAAATGCCAAAGGCCCTGAGAGCCCTGGCCGGGGCTGGAATGAGCGCCAGGACACGGGGAGGAAGGAAGGAGGGCGGATTATGACTTACCCGCATCATCTCATAACCTGCCTCAAGATGTATTCAAATTATAAATAAGGAGTACGATTCTTTCTGTCAACACATTTCAATTTAGGACTTCTGGTTTGGCAAACAGTTTCACAAGAAAGCTTCTTACAATACCCAAGACGGTGTGAACACAGAGGACTCATGGCCACTCTTCTGCATCACAGAGCACCCTTTCCAATTTTACCTGAGAAATACTTCTCGTAATTTGTTTAAACTTTGAGGCTCTCAGGAGGCTGCCTACCCTTGATTTCCATTTAAAGCAACTGTACCTTGTTTTTGTGCTGCATTAAACCCCAGCATAAAGGCCTTTTTGCCAGTCCGAGACTGTAGCCTAACACAATGTTTTAACAAAGACAGCTTTATGCAAAACTTGGAGCTGGGGAAAAGAAACAATGCAAATAAAAGACTGTAACTCTCCTATTAAATAATCTTGGTTTATTCTCCCTGACTCCTCTGCTGCTGGTCCCTATCTGCTGTCCCACCTCTGCTTTGTTTTAAGGTTGGTGTGAAATTTACCTTGATTTCAATGAGAACAGAAATTTTTGCAGCCTCCATGTGAACCTGACCAGTGGCAGGGCTGAACTCTAGCATTAGTTCTTCACCTAGAAGGTGGTTGGGCACTGGAACAGGCTCCCCAGGGCAGTGGTCATGGCCCCAGGGCTGCCAGAGCTCAAGGAGTGTTTGGACAACGCTCTCAGGCACAGGGTGGGATCCTTGGTGTTGTCCTGTGCAGGGCCAGGACTTGAACTCAGTGATCCTTGTCGGTCCCTTCCAGCTCAGGACATTCTATGATTTTACGATTCTGCTTTAGGAATGAAGATTTTATTTTGCCCTCTCTATATCCATAAGCCAGAACCATTCTCAATCACCCACAATAGAGATTCAGTTTTTACACTTAGGACGACAAGGGTGGGGGAAGGTTTCGGCTCACGGGAAAGGCCCCACCTCCAAACCCCCTCACAAACAAGAGCCATCCTGAGCCCTGCAAAAGCGTGCTGGAAACATACCCAGTCCAGACAGCCCTTTGTGGTATTTCAGCACATCCTGCTTCTTGTCCTACCTTGGAGGAGTGAAAATGAAAATATGAATATACTTTCCAAAACCTCAACATAGTTTTGGTGCAAGGGTGGGGAAGGCAAAGTGGTTTTGTTTGCATTGCACATCCACAGAAAGTACAGGGTTGGGTTTTTTTCTTTATTTTTGCACCAGTGCCTGATCACCCTTTGTGAAATGTCCCAGACAAAGCAACACGGGAGCTTGAAGCGTGGCATTTATCCATAGAATAAAAACCATAATTTCTCAGCCCAAGTTGCCTGTGGCTGCGTTCTTGACCACTTTACATGGACAGACAACCCCAACAGTGATGCAGAATCACCTATTGTGGTTTGAGGAGGAAACACTCCAAGAATTACAGTTTTACTCCTTGCTTGGAAAAATGATGGTCCTGATATCTCCAGCAGGGTCACATAAAATCCTGCATTCATTTTATGCTAATAGCTTTTTCCCTCGGCACTGTGTGGCAATGCTTAATTAACAAATGCTCAGACCTGAGGAAAGACATGAAAGATCGGAGATATTTGAGGTGTATCACCAAAACTATTTTCAAAGAGGTCACCAGTGGTGATTCACTTCAGAGAATTACTGCATTTTCCAGCAGCAGGGCCAAGCAAAATAAGTGCAGAGGAAAAAAAAATTACAAGAGTCAAAGCAAAGCAAACCGGGAAGTTTGAAGGTTTTCATTTGGTTTTAATGAAAAAAACAACAACAAAAAAAAATCGTTTGAGTCAGCTCAAAACATTTTCTTCATCTGAAAATGAAATGTTGAGTATCATTTGGAAGTAGTTTAAAAGTTTTCTTTCTTATCTCTTTTTTGTTCATATAAATTAGGTCAATCCTTCAAGGAAAACACCATTTGCAAATGAAAAATGCAAAAATCTTCAAATTGTTATTTTTCATAAAAGAAGCATTTTACCCTCAAAATACACACGTGCCATGATTTTTAAACACTTCCCTTATTTATGTTGGTGGCAAATTTCTTCAGCAAGTTCAAGCAGTGTTTAGTCCCCAGTAAAAGTGTACTATTTATTAAAATATATATATTGCCTTCCACACCATAGATTAAAAAGTGCTAATTGCTTGTCACCAAAAGCTGAATTCAGTAAGTGAGCACGAAAAAAGACAGTGTTCCCGATCAACACCAGTGGTCTGGCAAAAATATCCAGCAAGCAGCAGGCTCTGTATCAAACCAGACCAGAACTAGAGTGGGTTTTGTGGACATTGTCCTTGGGAAGGGGCTCACAGACAGCTTGATGCCCACAGGCAGGAATTCATGTTGGAACTAGATGATTTTTAAGGACCATTCCAACCCAAACCAATCTATGAAAGTTTGGAAATGTAACAAAAAAAATCACTCGTCCTGTGGTCGTTTCGACATTTCTGCTAATAGAAGCATCTCTTAGCTTAGTAGCTGGGTATTTGCCTATCTAAAAAAATTGTGATGAGTATGGGAAGCATTGGAGTGTTGGGGGTTTTTATTTTTTTCTTGAAACCGTGGGGTCAAGTCACGCCTGTCCAACTTCTGAATATATGCCATTAAAAAAAAAAAAGGTTTTTTTAGTACAAAGTGTTGTTATTCTGAATGTGCTGTACAAGGTAAGGTTTGTTCTTCCTAAAGGCTTTGCGGCACTTTTGGCTGAATGGCCACGTGTGTGTCATGTTGGATGCTGGATATTTTGCCCCCGGGGTAAGGGGCACAACCCACGTATTTGTGCATGTGCTAAAGCACAGTTACCCTGACCACCCTATCAGCCTATCTCGTTATCAGCACCTCCATCTGCCCGTACATTTTATCTCATCGTTCTCTATTTATTTATATTGCCGTGATATCTGAGATCCTGCCTACACTCAGCTGCCAACGTCTCGAGCTCGTGTGCTGCACGGGAGGGGAAGGCACGAGGAGCGGGTGCAAGGCTCAGCCTGGCCAGACGTAGTTGTATAACAAAGGCAGATTTGCCTCTACAAAGTGCAAAATCTGTGTGGGTTTGCCCTTTTTCTTTTTTTTTTTTTTTTTTTATTTTTTTTGGCTGAGGTGGTGTTTTTCTGCAAGGTGATCGTGTGGGGAGGTGCAAAAAGGTATTCAGCTCACTTCCAAACAAGCTCAAATTCACCCAAGTGGTGTCAGTCGGTTGCATTTTTTTTTTTTCTCTCTGATATTTGTTTTTCAAGCATTCGTTCCCCAGCCGTGTTGTTTGCTCGTCTCTGAGTGTTAAATACAGGGAGGCAACATCTAATTGTGGTTTTCCTGAGGGTGCTGAAACACATAAAATGCACACGGGCTCGAGGTCAGTGTCCTGGAAGTGTCAGCTTTCTCCCTCGGAGGAAGCCGGTGCGAGTGGTACCTCGTGAATCACTCTCCCAAGGCTGTATACCTGAGATTCTCAGATTCTGCCTGAAGGAGGGGAGAAACGTGGCTMAAATGCTATTTATCACCCCTGTCTTTCAACAGCACAAGCAGAGTCATCCAACATCTGCAGCACCGCTGAAAGGCTCCCGTCCGTGTTTGCAAGGAAGGTCACGCAGAGGTAACTGAGCACTGCTGCACTTAACCATTTCTCTCGACCCGATGGGTTGCTCCCCTTTTAAATCAAACCTTGGGCACAGCCTGCTTATGCTCCCAAGGGATTTATTCTTTTTTACTAGTCTTTCTAATGGGAGATAAAAGGTAAGGTGAGATAATTTTTGTAGGCTCTCTTCTGGGGTTGCCTCATCAGGAACCCCCAACTCCAGGCTGGCAAGACCCCCGTTAGCAAAAATTAGAAGTGTCAGCACTGTTTTTATTACAGAATGTTTGATTCATACTGTATCTTGTAAGACCCTGATGACTTTACAAATGTCAGTGAGTTATACCCCATGTCTAGTAGGTGGAGCTATTATTAGTGGTAGAACAAACACAACCAAGATATTAGATTGGGATTTACACCCCTRCGTTCCTGGATTATAGGGGAGCAGCTGAAGGACTTGTGAAAATACACAGCTTCGGCTCATCTAGGCTGACTTCTCTCACCCCACCAGTATCTGCTGCCTTGGAAGAATCCATTGCATCACAATATCTTAGCAACCTTCCAGAACTCTGTCCTAAAACAGTAAAACAATGCACAACCCATGAACCTGCCAAGCACCTACTACCCTTCAGGCTGAGGTTTCTGAAACCATTTGAGACTGATTCCCTGTATTGAAAAGAACCAACTTCTGTCCTTGGAGTCTCTGTGTTGAGAAACATATCTTGCCTTGGAAAGGCAGTGCTGAAAGAGAAGAGAAGAGAAGAGAAGAGAAGAGAAGAGAAGAGAAGAGAAGAGAAGAGAAGAGAAGAGAAGAGAAGAGAAGAGAAGAGAAGAGAAGNAGAGAAGAGAAGAGAAGAGAAGAGAAGAGAAGAGAAGAGAAGAGAAGAGAAGAGAAGAGAAGAGAAGAGAAGAGAAGAGAAGAGAAGAGAAGAGAGAAGAGAAGACAAGACACAAACTCTCATTTCCTCTACATATTAGTGCTCTTTGGCAAGACGGCCTCAGAAACCTTCATGCCAAAAATCCAGGGTGAAGTGGTACAATTCTTTGACAGCTGAATTGATAACTATGTCGTTTAAAGCCTTGAGATTTACATGTCCAACCAAGAAGTCCAGCTCCTCACCCTGCATGTGTGTGCACACGGTCTTTTTACATGGCACCATTGTTGTTCATGGTTCTGCCTGAACTGAAATGTGTGATCTCATTCATGGGTACTGCTCAATATGTCAGTCATAGATAAAATAAAGCTTTTCTTACGCTGGGTATCTCTATAGGGTGTCTAAAAAGAGCAGTAAAATACCACGATCCCTTTTAATGATGGGATTTCTGAAGTCAGGCTGTGTTGGCCTAGCTTGATTATTGATCAGAAAGGGAGCAGATTAAGTTCAAAAATCATCTGGGAGGGAAAAAAATTACCCTTTGCTAGAAGTGTCCCTCCAGTTGGAGGGATTCCATTTAGAAACTGAATTCAAAAAAAAATTAAGGAGGGTTAATGTTAATTTTTCATTTTTTGACGATTTTTTTTTAAATGCAGTATACATCGAAGCAAAATACTTGTTTCAACTTGACCCTCAAATTTTCACATTAACTTGCCTTATTAATTTTGTTTTCTTTGGTTGGTTGTTTTTTTTAATCAAGTCAGGTTTTTATGATGAGTGCCTTTACAAAATGAAAAATCAAAACTTTTTGCTTTGCAAGAATGAAAGCAAATACATTTCCAAAAGAGAAACGTTTTGAAAACGTAGAAATTAGACTTTCGGTGATTAATTTCCCCACAGCTTTTTTATGTCACCTTCAAGATCAATTTTAGAAATGAGTCTGCATCCCTTTCACATGTTATTTTTTTAGCAAAACTAACTTAAAAACAAAACCCAGCTCCATGGAGACTACAAACTTATTCAGTTCACCAGGAACTTAGCTCCTGTGAGAAGAACCCAACACAGTGCCACGATCTAACATCATCTTTAGTCGCCAGAATTATTTTTCACGTTACTCATCTCTAACTTTTTTAGGATTGGCAGCTGAATCGACCACTGATTTTTGCACAGCCATGCTTCGTGTGTTGGCACAGTTCCAGATTTAGAAGACCTATCAGGACTTTAGTCTCAGAAAACAATATTTCTCAAGCAGAGCATCACCTTGTTCCTGCCATGGCAAAGCACTGCAATAGTAGGTTTACTGTGAAGGGGATTTTGGCATTTCTGAGGTCACTGGTTGAAGTTGGACAGGGTCAGTACTGTTATGGAAGCCACTTGACTCTTTTCTTTTAGCTTTGAAGCTTTTAACCTCACACTCAGAAGTGTATTGTTATTCTTGCATAATGAAGGAGATACAATCCTTTGCATCTCAAATGCTTTCACAATGTTTGATGACACGAGGCTAATTAGCTWCATTTTTCAGATGTGCAAAAAGATGTGAACCTAACAATTTACAGAAATAGGCATTGGAGCCTAAAGCTTTCCTCCGCCATCCCAGATAAAGCCTTGAAAGCTAATGTGGGCAGGGAAAAAATATATTTATTTAAGGGCCTCTTCATAGATTTGTGTCTACATGACCATAATTTTGTGACTGACTAAATAACTTAAAATAGGCCTCAGGAGTTCTGACTTGATTTTAGTGCTTTAAGGATGCTTTAACAGTGAAATAACACCCCCTTAAGATGTGTGAAGCATTAATTCCGTGTAGCTGAGAATCAAAGTATTTATGTGTTTGTTTATTTACCTGTACAATGGCATTTCAAGCTCCTTTAACATCATTGCTGTGTCTGGGTACCCTCCAAATACATGCTTAGATGTTAGATAAGATAAATATTAAAATAATTTGTGTCTATAATTATTGCTGCTATTGCCAGAAGCCCTTTTGATACCAAGAAGAAAACCCTGATTAATGCAAAGTAGTCGATCATAATAAACATACAGAGGAATCACTGCAGCACCAAGCACAATTTTGACATGAAAACAAATATGCACAGATCTGAAAAGGTTTGGGCCTCAGAGACTTTGCTGGGATGCCATTTTGGGAGGAGAGTTTTAGGAGAGGAGCGATAGGAGTCTGCCTACTAATCTGTCCACTGGATTCCTTGGAAAATCCCTTGGAATCAAATAGTGCATGGCCACTTCCAAACTAACCAGAAAATCTTCTGTACAAAGGTCAAAGGTCTGCAAAGTCATCCCTGTTTTACATGAGGTCAGTTCCTGCAAATTTTGCACTGATGCCTGTCTGGGACTTACCTCTTGCGTTTCCAGATATTGGCAAATCCCACATCTTCAGTAGAGCTACTCCGTGAAAAGAAATGGGCACTTCCAGGATGTGGATGGCTCTCTAAAATATATATAGGATTTAAACTTTAGAAGTGCCCTTTACTCTCCACTTATTGTCGAGAAACTCCAGACAACTACTGGTAAGTAACCCTCATATTTGTAGCATCCAAAATTGTCTGGAAAGAACCTTAAGCCCGATGACACATGATATTTGATTAGATATACCTGAAAAGGGCATTTCACCAGCTGGATATTTAGCCTAGTCTAAGGACCTAATTCCAAGCATGAAAAGTTAGAGAAACATGCAAAACACAGCAAGAACAGTCAGAAATCTGATGTAAGAGACTTCTAAAATTCAGTTATTTTCAGTGTCCCCAGTGAGTCACTGGCCGGCTCCCACAAACACCAGTGCAGGTTTTGGGGATCAGAGGACACTAAATACAATCCTTTTCTCGAAAACAGGAAAATTGTTACTGGATACTCAATGCAAAGATAGTCTGGACACAAATGTTGCTCCTTTTTCACACAGCTTAACTAGTGGGTATAATTCAGACATAACTTTCTGAATTAATTCCAGCCTTAGTCTCACAGCTCTGACACCATCAAAATCAATTACACTGATGCACCTGAGGATAGACTTCTCCTGACCACCTAAAATTTTAAAGGATCAGCCCAAATGCTGACTCCAGTCCAGGTGTAATTCTACCTTCCTTAGGTACAAAGAAGAAAAAAATGTACCGGGATACTGATACAAAAAAAATTAAAAAAAAAAAAAAAGGCAGTGACAAAGAAGGATTGGACAACCTGTTTTCCATCTGTTTTTTCATTGCCTGAGGCACATGTGCTGTGAACATTTGGAAGGAAGACTGCCACCTTCATAACCACCTCTCACTGAATGTCACCTGAGTGCGGYCAAGATTACATCCCAGGCTTGAATCTCCTCCTGGGAGTTTCCTTTTGAAAAACCTCACACTCCAGGGCAGGCAATGGCATCTATTGATCACCTCTGACAGGCTGTCTGTTCCTTTGAGGACCAAGAATGGCTGACAGCCCACAAAATCCAACCCTTGCTCTGGGCTGMTCAAAAGCCGAGAAATGAGGCAGGAGGCTTTCCATCCACACCTGAAGGGAGAGCAGAGATGCTTCTCAGAAGTGACCTCTTCCATAAAATCAGGATTTGAGTTGATTCATATTTCTGAATCAACTGCTGCATCAACTGAATCTATTCTGCTGCACTTTCTGCTGCAAGCTGCGCTGCTGAACACAAGTAGCAAATCTAGCAAAGACTAGAGGCCATGGGAAAGCCTTAAGGGTGGATTATATAAGACAGGGGAATGGATTCAGAAGTTAAGAAGCAGGCACCCGAGTGCAGGGTCTTTTGGAATGAGATCATGCATTTTCATACACAGGARAGTTTCACTTTGGTTTAGCAGAAGGGATGCAGAATAAATTATTTCAAAGGTCAATCTGATAGATCATATTTGTGGGTGCTCACCCCGTCATCTGGTATGTGGCAGTGTGCTGGAGCTCATGGAGACTCATGTGTGTCTCTCACACTGCTCCTAATCCCATACTGCAGGTAATGGGAACACAGATGTCTCTATGCCCATAAACTGTGGAGAGGGCACATCCTCCATCTAGGTAATGTAATCCACCCATATTCCTAAGCCATAGTCAGTCACCAAACTGAAAAATGGTCAAAGATTATGTTTAAAATATATTACAAAACTATCTAAAAGGACCTGGAAATCTCTCTGATTATCCTGCAACAGCAGGAATATGTTTATATGGATTGATCACGGCCCAAGCACTTATCAAAATCAATAAACTTCTATAGGCATGATAGATGTTTTCCCTTCTATGTCACTGGGTTGTCATTGACTACAGACTTCCACTGCCTTAAAGGAAAAAATACTCGTGTTCCTAACCCAGGAGATTTATAGTGGAGAACAGAGCAAATTTGGTTATCCAATAGCCTAAAGGGAGAACTTAGTTAAAGGAACTCAGTAATTCCTGGGAGTGAGCAGAGAATGAGATCTGGCAATTGATTTTAGCAACACTGGGATGAAGACCTGGTCATCAAAGTTTGAAGACAGATTTGGTTTGGAGAGCTGTTCACTCTACATGCACAGTAAAGATGCATGACATCATGTCAGAGAGGTGGATCAAGTAGACCAGAGGGAATGGAAAGAAAACTCAGTGAAAACATGGGATTTCCTCATCTCCCCAAACATCATAAATCATGTCTGAGCTGCTTAGTCACTCGGTGCTGATCCATCATACTCAAGTCAAGCAAGCACTTAAATAAATGCTTGACCATCCTGAGGTCTTCGAGGATGCAGGAGGCTTGAAAAGCTTGTTGGCTCCTACCTGTCTTCTATCTCAATTCTTAAAAGACAAAGCCAAAGAAATCTTCCAGAGGCCAGATCCTTCCACTGAGACAGGTCAGGAACAGTTTGGGCAGATTTCCTTTGCATCATGGACAAGTGAAATCCAAGACCCACCGCTAAAGCCAGAAGCCAAGGAAAACATGGGTGTTGTCCATTCCAAGGGCAAGAGCTGAGGTACAGGACACTGAAACAGCAACTCAGAGCAGAGATGCCAAATTTGATGCTCAAGGTTTGTGTGATAAATCTTCAAGTCAATTTCTCAATGAAGTGATAAGGAGAGACATCCTCACCAGAGCTTTGCATCCCTTGATGCAAAAGGACAGCTCTGTAAACAAACACAACTTCCACTCCTGTGTGACACCACGTGTGAAGTACCCATGCACAGACAACAGACAAATACACGTCACCAAATCCATAGGCTTTCACCTTCCTCTCCCATGACCCCTTTGGAAAAGGTCTCCTAAATACAAATAAGGTTGGCAGGCACAGATGGAAGCATAACTCTTTTCTGATGTCCAGGATTTTATAGAAAAGCCACCCTACGGAAATTAATAGACAAGAACATCCCTGCTATGTCCATGCATACAGCACACAGAATGAAAATCCTTATAGAAAGGTTATCAGTGTCTGACAAAATTAATCAGGTTTTCATAAAGGAAAACATCCTGCCTGCTATTAATGGAAAGACCCTGGGTGACTGTTCAGAAATCCATCATAAGTTCAGTCCCTCCTTCCTCATTTTTGGCTTTCCCATGGGTCCTGTTCAATTTCTACTTGAGGATCCTCCTTTCTCTGGGCTCAGCATAATTTTATATTCCCCTCCACTTCCTGTCCCATACTGATACTTTTTAAAAAAAGGTCTATTATGAAGCAGCTGCAATCAAGAATCACAGTTCAGGACCTGTGTCTATTCATTTCTGTTTCCTCAGAGTCCCTAAATATAGTTTAAAATTTATCACAGAATCTATAAATCTGCTCCAGTGTGACTCTGCAGGAAGTAAATTCATCAGCGATCATTTCTGCATGCATGGAGAAGAGGGATGACCTTCTGCAACTGGCTCGRGGTTTGGCAAGGGAGGCAACTTCACCTCTTGCAGAGAGGGATTCTCTGCATTGCCTGGCCATGGGCAGTCTTGGTATGTGGGGAAACAAATCAACAGTGTCAAAAACAAGTTGTAAACACTCTTCTGCATTCACAGCAGTCCACGCTGCTTTCTTCTGCTTGCTAATTTTTCACAATGGTTGCAGCTGAGAGAAGCAGCTCTCCTATGACTGGTGAATATCAGGGAAGAGTGCAATTAGAAGCAGAATGGGAGCTGAAGGGTTGTATTCTGACTTGGAATAAAGCAACCCACCTCTGCAGACAGCAGTGCTACCTGCAGCCATGGGAGAACCCCGAGTTATGCACAGGTGACTTGTGGTTTAGCAAGAAAAGAGCTATCCAGACAAGTAGTGTAAGAGGGTTAATGTGGTTCTAACACAAAAACAGCAAAACAAACTGTTGCACTATAATATTGCAATGCAGTATTAATTGGGAACTAAACTGGTCATGGGCAAAGTCTAAATACGCATGCAGATGGTTCACTAATTAATTATCCACGTTAATATGAACACCAGCAAGTGAGCCTTGCAAGCAAACTTTCCCTGAGCATTTCAGTCACTTCTGTCTTCCCAGAGGACAGGTTTTCATTAATTATTTCAGTGCCTCTGGAGCCGACAGTAACCCAGAGTGGAAATGTAAAAGGACAGGTTAAATAACCAGGTGTTTTGTACCTTGAGAGAAAAAAAATGAGTTGAGCTTCAGGTCAAAGCCTTAATTTAAACTTATAACAAGGGAAATATACTTCTAAGATAGAGTGATCCAACATCCACCCGGGAGTCTGCACAGCCTCGGGGAATTGTGTGAAACAGGTATAAATTTGCTACACATTTGTGTTGTGCTCGGTTTCTGTAGAGCTGTAGATATCCACACAGGCACACACAGAAGCAGCAAAGCCAGACAGGTGACAGAGGGGCCCTCCAGGTCTCTGGGTATAGATATACTTACACAGGCACTGCAAACCTTGCATTTCCTTTGCTGACCAGGTATGGAGTCCATACCACCCATAATCACCCATCTATACCTGTACATGTATATTTCTACAGAAGAGTGCAACCAAAAATTACATTAAAAAAACAGTGTGAAGATTAAAAAATCAGCCACCAAAATGTTAGAAAACACCAGTCTGAATTATTCACCCTCCCTCCACCTCTATTGTCTCATATGTTCCTTCTACATACAACAACCACACCATTCTTTTTTCCCTTTGCCCTTCCTGAGCCATGGACCTGTATTTAGCTTACTCCTCCCTCCTGCTGTCCTGAAGACCTGTTGAAGCTGATGGGTTTTCCACGGTGCTCATCAACCTGCATCCGAACTCTGCACAAGTGATGGATTTATCTTCATAATATAGCTTTTGTCCATTTAGGAGATTTAGGGATAGGAGGAAGTGGAAGAACTGAAGCACTGGATTTGCAGTTCAGGTTGAGATAAACACTGTATTTTTAAAGAATTTGGTATTCTGAAGGATTAATACAGGCATGAGATTCTCTGGCTTGAGATGCCACTGAGAGTTCTGCACCCACAAAGCAGACTACAGCATGAAATTTGGCATTTTAGTGATGACCACACATTTAGTACCTGTTTCCACATGACAAGCCTGGGTTGAGTTTTCCAATGCCATATAGAACCTCTATGAAGAGAAGTAGGGATAAACAGGACATTTTTAAGGCTTAGTTTACAGTTTTTTTCAATAAAAACTTCTTCTGGTCTGTTATCCCAAACACCTCCCAAGCTCTACAAAAAACAATAGAAGTTCCCTGTTATCCCTTCATCACCCACCCTGATTCTTCCCCAGATTAAAAGCAGTCCTGAGTGAATCAAGAGTCTCAGTGACCAAAAAGGAGTATGAGAACATGTGGTCTATGACTCTGTGTTCATTAGAAATGTGAGTGATTTTGGACGGGAAAACAACCTGTGCTGAGGACCCAAAGACCATATTTTGGGGGGTAACTTCAATGTAATTTTATTCTGGCCCTGTGGCCTGAGTTCCAATGATTGTAGTAGGTGGAGGTCCAAGGAAACCATGCTGCATGAGCCAAGGTAAAATCTCATTGGTCTGAGGTGGAACTACTGGGAAAACAATTCAATAGCACACTGCTAAGCTGAACCCAAATGCAGGTCTAGATGCACCATAAGACAACCCATAATTCAAAAGCACAAATTAATAAATTTAAAAGTTAAAGGGTAAAGGATAAAAAACCAAAGTTTTGCAGATTGTGTTACAGCATTCCTAATCTCTTTCTAAAACACTGAAGTTGGTAATCTTAAAAATATCCCTTCAATATCGCAACATCTGTGCCCACATGTGTACTGCCACAGGACAATTGCAGCTAAAAAATTAACTAAGACCATAGAATCCTAGAATATCCTGAGTTGGAGGAGACCCACAGGGATCCCCAGTCCAACACCTAGCTCTGCATACGACAGCCCCAAAGAGTCACATCATGTGTCTGAGACAGTTGCCCAAATTCTTTCTAAACTCTGTCAGGCTGGTCCTGTGACCGCTGCCCTGGGGAGCCTCTTCCAGAGTCCAACCASCCTCTGGAWGAAGAAGTTTTTCCTAATATCCAACCTAAACCTCCCCTGTCTCAGCTTCAGGCCATTCCCTCGGGTCCTGTCACTGRGCACCAGAGAGGAGAGATCAGTTCCAGCCACTGCACTTCCTGTGAGGAAGCTGTAGACTGCTATGAGGTCTCCCCTCAGTCTCCTCTTCTGTAGGCTGGATAAATCAAAGCAATAACCATAAAAATAATACATAGGAGGTCTTGATTYGAGTCTTACTGCATCACTGATTAGGAGTCTTTCCACTGATGTCAATGGAGTTTTGCTTGGAGTAAAACATAGCTGCAATGGACACGTCAGCACGGCAGCTATTGCTCACTCAAATTCCCACAAGGAATTTTGCCTGCAAAAAGACCACAAGATTTGACCCCACTAATGACTTCCATGGTGTTTTCTGCACAGTATGGATTACCAAAGTAGAGCCGTGACTCAGAGGGGTTTTCTGCTCCAACCTGCCCATCATCATCTCTTCCCTGCAATTTCACCAGTGAAGAAAGGCAGAGTGGCCATTCACAAGGTGTTTGCACAAGAACAACAGTGCTCAGCCTTTTCTGTAAACCAGATTTTACTCATTAAAGGGAAGGAAAGAAGGAAAAAAAAAACCCACCCAAGCAAACAAAAAAAAAACAAAGCAAACAAAAAAACAGCAACACAAACACACAAACAAAACTTTTCAAGACATTAAAATCCTGGAATATTTGCTCAGGGAAAATAAAATTTAAAAAAATAAAAATTGAGAAATTGGTAGAATAGTGATGTTAATTTAGCATCCTGTGCAGTAGCTGGGGGGATGTGATCTTAGGGATTCTGTTGATCCTCCTCCTGACATTGAAATATAAGATAATTGATGTAAGAAGTCTCTAGACAAAATGTATATATTTCCTAGAGTATATGCAGACAGAGTGTCTCCATTTGTGTCCTTTTCAGGATGCTTATTCTCTGGGCTGGCCCCAATCCTGCTTCATCTCACTCAATGCCCCTAAGACCTGTGAAACAACATCAGAAGAAAACTGCAAGAAGGTGTTTCCACTCTTTAGGAAAAAAGAGTTAGAGAGAGAAACTCAGGAGCCAGTTCCATCTAAAGCAAATGGAAAAATAAAACACAACAATTGACGACGGCAAAATTCTGTCAAGCAAATCCTCCTCTAATTTTTGCTATTGCTGAGGTCCTGGAATCAATATTTTAGTCCAACTGCAAACTGTTGATGAGCAAAAGGAGGGAAAGGTTGTAGCATCGCGAATTAAAAAATAATAATCTCTAAAGCTTAATATCAGCAAAGACGATTACTTCCTTTGATTTGTCAGGCTAATTGAAAATAGCTTTATAGTTCGCAGATGATTAATTAGGAGCCAACAAGATCTCCATTTGCATCTCAGTAATTCTTCACTCTGTTTTATTTCGACATTTAGTCTTTATGCTTAAAATATTCATTGAGAAAGCAGAAAGGTGATTAACATAAGATTTTAAATGTGTACCATTTGTTCTAACCTTTTTTTTTACACACTTTTGTCAACAGAGAAGAAAAGAAAGAATATACAACATTACAAAACGATTACTGTCTGTTCCGCTTCCATCTGCCAAATCCTCCCTCATGGTAGACATAGTTTAACCAGGTTCATTTTGAAACAGGGGGGAAAGAGCCCAAATAAAGGTCAATCGTCTGCCCTCCTCCCTCATTCCCAAATCACTCACTATTTGACCTCTGTATAATCATCCTGAAAGTTTTGAAGTGTTTTTTTCTTACATGAAACACCCATTCTGCAGCAGATTAGACCATGCCACGGTTACCCCTCCAGAGATCACCCAAAACAAAGTGGGTTCAAACGGATATGACAGATATGATGACATTTTTCCATACACCTGGCACTGAAAGGCAGGAGTACACTTATTTCTGGCTGAAATATTTCACTCAGCATTAAAAAAAGTAAAAATAATTTGCAGGTCACGACTGATGAGGATTTTACATTTGGGGGTTTTATTTTTGCTTGGGATTTTTTAAGCATTTTCTCACAGCCTTGGCAACCTCTCTCTTATCACACCACGCTTAAATCTCCAGCAAACGGAGTGGTTTGATAAGAAGTTTAACCCTTCATTTGGAAGGTAAACGCCCAACCCTTATGATAGTATAAAGAAGCCAGATGACTAAATTCTGAAAACTAAAAGAAGGATGGATTCCTAAAGAAATCAAATTATAAGAGCCAAATTTTGCAGTTATTAATAGTAATACTAACTAAAATTGCACTATTTCAAAGAAAGCTCTTGCAGGAAGGGGCTGCCTGATGGCCCTTGATTTTTTGTGAATTTTCCTCTATCATTAAACCCAGCCTTTTGTAAGGAGTTCTGTCCATTCCTCCAAGCACAGGGACAGATCTGGTCCATCCTGATTTCACACCAAGATCTCAGCTGTAGTTTGTTTGATCTGTCACTGAGTACCCAATGAGACAGAGCGGAATGCACTTTCCCAGCTCCTGTCCAAAATCTTGGGGTCTTTCCTAGTACTGCCCAGCAAGCAGCCAGGGTCTTAAGGACCCTGCTGTACCTTTGCACTTGTCCCAGTCCCATATTGTCCTCAACACCAGTTTGGCCATGGCCGCCTGAGACCCAAAGGGACCCCTCCCACCTGGGAGCCCGAAATCACGCAGGGGCAGCGGCTGGGCTGCGATTCGAGGGACAGGGAGCACACACCGGACAGTGGGGTTACACTAACATGCAGTCCATTTATTTTTGAGGGTTTTTTTTCCTTTGTTCTGTGGTTTATCTTTTTTTATCAAGCCACCGCAAACATTGCTTTGGCCGTCGGCATGAGCGCAGAGACACACATTCCCGTACCCGTGGTAACTATGTAATAAATACCATCCAAACAAATGTTAAGCAAAATTAATAAAGAAAGAAAAATATTCCTTTTCCCACCCCCAAGCACAAAACACTGTTAAGTCAACAGAATTTAATCTAGTTTATTCTCCAAAAAAAAAAAAAAAAAGGAGGGAAAAAAATATGAAAACAAAACAAAAAAAAAAAAAAGCAGGTCTTATCACTAGCAGTAAATAAATTTGTACAACCATTCAGTCTGTATAATAGGATGAAATAAATCTACATCTTTCTTATTTTGGTGCGTTGAATTATACATACAAACAACAATTACAGGAACTTGTTCACAATGCGTATAGACCTGGAGAATGGCTATCTGAAACCCCCTTGTTGGCAATGTCCGCATGTTAACACTGATTGCCTGACACCATTGGTACTTCCTATGTAAAAGGCCCGTGGCCCAAAATGAATGATCTCCCTACAGGTTTTATTTATTTAGTTATTCAGTTAGTTAATTAGTTAGTTAATGCATCATCAAAACCGTTCTAGCCAGCCCCCTCCCCCTCCCCGGAAACGAAAAGAAGAAACCGGAAAAAAAAAAACCAACCAAAAAAAAAACAAAACCAAAATTAAAATAAAATAAAAGGAGAAGACATGACTGGCAGTTGGTCCGTTTGTTCGTAAGACCGCGTTTCCTCTTGGTCTGCATTGTTTGTTTTTCTGGTTTTTAAATTGTCCTCCCATCTTCTTTTTTTTTTTTCTTTTCCTTTAAAAAAAATTCTCTTGGAGTCCTTCATGCCTTTTTCTTTACAGCTCCTCAGATGCAATAAAGTCTTCCTCAAATGTACAGTATTTCTTACAATATAAGTTATATGCAATGTTCAGCGTTTTTTATTTTATTTTATTTTATTTTTTCACAGCACTAGAGATCCTGTCCAATAGGGAATGCAAGTTCTGAATGGCTTATTCACAAATGGTATCCAGATTCAGTGGGTAAGAATACATAGACGCCATAGTGAGTTCCTTTAAAAAGTGGCAAACATCACTTTTTTAAAACTTTTTTTTAAAACTTTTTTCTCTTTTTTTCTTTTTTTTCCTTTTTTGTGCTTTTTGTAGTTTTTTTCTGCGTTTTTAATTTTTTTTTCCTCTCTCTCTCTCTTACGCCTTCAAATAACTCTTTTTTTTTTTTTAATTATTTTTTAAATTCTTTTTTTTTTTTTTTCCCCCTCCCATTTGATTCGGGACGTCAGACCCATAACCACACGCCTGCAAAAATGCAAGTAGTATATAAAGTAAATCTCATTTTGAGACCGTAAGCATTCAGCAGGGGAGTCTCTTGCTAACCCATGGCAGTGACCATACTGGAAGGATGGTGAGGTCCGAAGGAGAGGCTGGATGGAGGATGCATCGGTGTCGGTGTAGTCAGCATGTGGCTGGAGTGACTGAAAGGTGAAATGTGGCTGATGGAGGACATGTGTCTGGAGAGGGCGGCGGGGTTAAAGGAGCTGCTCTTGGGAAAGTCTTCGAGGTTGTCGTGGACCTTTTTGCACTTTTTGGATTTGCTAGACATTTTTCGGTTTCTGGTCTGAATTCCTTCTTTCTTCATAGTCAGGGGTCTGTTAATCTAAACAAAAATCAATTATTTTTTTTTGTGCTTCCATCCCTTCTCCCCAGATCACCATGGGATCTGTGTGCCCCATGCCCAGGCAGTCCTGGGGATGTGCCCAGGACCAGCTGGTCACAGCCCCCCTCCTCCTCTGTACACCCCATGTGCCATGGAGGCTGCACAACCTCCACCCCAAAATTCAGATCCCTCTAGGAAATCCCAAGTTCGGTTGAAATTTCTGAAGACAAGACAACAGAACATTGCTGGCAGAGCTACACGGGAGCAAAACATACCCGAATAACTCACTGAAGCAGCCGAAAAATTTCAGCTATCTGCACATTAGGTAATTGCACCGTGTTTAGGTATGAAACCAATCATTACCTCCTGGAAATATTCCCCACAGACACCGTCTCACCCTGAGGCTTCCTGTCTGATCTAAAACCATTAGCAGCAAGAACTGCTGGGATTTCAGTGCTATGAGGGGTCTCAAACTTTCACAGCTCCCTTAGAGAGCTGGGCAACTCTACACAAACGGGACAGGTATTTGTCTTATTTTTATTCTTTCCAAAGATTTTTCTCTGATCATCTTTTCTGGTTTAGTTCAGCTGATCTGATTTTATTTCTAAAGCCTTTCAGTTTTTTTTTTTGGGGGGGGGCTGAAATAGGTATCTGTGCTGCCTAACAGAGCATTTTCCACATGCATRTAGATATATCTGTAGGAAAACTAAACATTAAATTCTCCTCCTGAATCTACACAGCTGAAAGGATCATCCACGGGTTAGGAAAAGGCAGCAAAAGGTCTGTTGGACCTCCTGTGAAAAGCTCTTATTGCTCTTATTACTTGAGGCTGCCCTGTGCAGGGCCAGGAGTTGGACTTTGGTGATCCTASTGGGTCCCTTCCAACTCAGGATATTCCATGATTCTATGATTCTAAACTGCATAGAGAGCCAGCATCACAACATGCACTGGCACAGGTGACATGAACCCCCACAAACCACATTTGGGAAGGGATTTATATATCCAATGTCTCTAAACAACCTTAAAAATCTGGACTTGGGAATGTACATGGGTCTTGCTCTGGCTTCTCTGCAGGATTTCACCTGTAGCAGAAAGCAGCAAATCCCTCTGAGACTGAACCACTTTTTGTAATAAATGTGAGCTCCCTGTTGCATGCAAAGATGGAAACATGGGGAGAGGAAGGAGCAGGCTCATCTCTGGTTTAGCCATCCAAAAGTTTGTCATCCCAGTCTGAATTTGTGACTCYAGGCTCTTTTTACCAGCAGTGATAGGAACCTTCACCTTACCCAAAAATGGATGAAAAAAAGGCTGATTCCTCTACCACTGAATAAAGGGAGCTGGAGGGAGCAGCCCTGCTTGCCAGCAGCTAAAGGTAGGAAGGAAGAATCTGCCATGAGCAGCCCAACAACAGCCCTGAGGCAGCAACTAGCAAAGTTTCAAATGTCATGGGCTCCTAATACAACATAACCCATCTCCCTGGCTTCCTGTGCTCACTGAGGGAATGAGGATGCACACACAAGGAAGGACCTTCACTCCAGATGGATGACTGAGGTGGGAGAGCTTTGCCTGGCCTGTTTTAAGTCAGCCAGCAGGGATGTGTTGCCYRGGTTCARAGCCAGGAGGAAGTCCCAAGCGAGYCCCACCTGGCAGCAATGTTAGAGGAGACCAGCAAGTGTCAATCCCTGATGAATCCAGCTCAAATTTGGGGAGGCACACACAGCCCCAGCCTCTTCAGCTTCTAATGTGGATTTGTATCTTGACACAAAGACTCGGGAGCAGCCAGAACCAATTTCCAGCTGAAGCAGCAAAGGTGCCAGCTCAGGAGCTGGTGGTGGCAAAGTCACAGAAGGCTGGTGCTGGGACTGGGGCTGTGCTGGGCCTTGGAGCAAGCACAGGGTCCTGATCCATGCTTGATGTGGTGTCCCACAGGACAGTGAACACTTCCCCAAAGCAACATCTCTCCTGTTTCACTCAATCCCTAAGAACAGCTTGGCACAGGCCATGATTTGATGTGAGCCTCAAGGATGGGAACACCAGCTGTGCTCAGGATGGTGACAAAGCCATGGCCAGCCCCACAGCTGGGGTCAGAATGCCATCCAAACTGTTTGCTGGCCACATCATCCCCATGTACATGGTCTCACGCTCCAAGCAGGCAACCAACCCAAGTGCCAAACAGATAAGGACTCAGATAAATGTCAGGAAGAGCGAGACCAACACCATCAAAGCAGCAAGCTGGAAAATTTTTCCAATTACTTCAAAGACCAGTCACAGCAGGGTTAAAATGGTCCCCAAAACATCAAAGCCATGAACCCATCTCTGTTTCTGGGGTAGAGAAATKAAAGACCCGGAGGGAAGACCTTCTCCGTGAAAATTCATTCTGATAAAAATGACAAACACATGCTAAATTAAAATTAAACCAGCCCAACGCATGTATATGAAATTCATTAATTTCAGATGGAGCCAATTAATTATGGGCAGGAATTATGCTCTTTGTTTTATCATATGCAAAATACTGACTGCTCTGCTCTCGGGACGCATAGCACTACTTTAGGGTATTGTGAAAGGGGCCTTTTCTGATGAATTTTACCAAAAACCGTGGCAAATCACTCACTTCTATGGGCACAGGCCAGCCAGCTGTGCACCTCCAACAAGGTACACTCCCACCCATCCCTCAAACGTGAGAAGGCTCATCCCAACTCTAAGGACTAAAATAACAAGGATGAGAACCTCATATTCAACAGATCAAATCCAGGGGATAGTCTTAACCACTATAGGTCTGATCTTGCTCTGACTGAAGACAATGGGATTTTGCCATTGACCTCAATAAGGTCCTGTCACTGAAGCGGATTTATCCTTCAGACATAGTCATTACAATGTTGGGTTAATCTTCCAGGCTGGCTGTATCTTAGAAAGCACTCTGGGATGCCACAGGATGAAAGGCACCGTATCAATGTGAAATATTAGTCATTGTTAATACTGGTGTTAATGGAGC
Source organism: Amblyornis subalaris (assembly GCA_018881555.1). Taxonomy (NCBI): domain Eukaryota; kingdom Metazoa; phylum Chordata; class Aves; order Passeriformes; family Ptilonorhynchidae; genus Amblyornis; species Amblyornis subalaris. The sequence goes on from JACAXG010000107.1 coordinate 2,183,638, forward strand.
CGGCTCTTGTTGAAGTCAGTGGGAGGAATGCCAACAGCTTCACTAAATGCACCCCAAGACTATTATGATATTGCTTATATCCTACTGACAAATGGGTTTGCTTAAGCTGTGGGAATCAACAGTAAAACAAACTGATACAGCTCCATGAARAAATTAACACCGTGACAAAAATCAGCCTTTTCACTGCAATCGTTCCCGGTGTGGACATAAAATCTGAGTAAGTTTCAACTGCAGATCAATCCATTAAAATATCCTAATGATGTTAAGGTCCCARAAAATTTCATTAAACCCAAAGAAAAGAGAAAACGGGGAGGGAGGATGGATGAAAAAGCAGACAGGAATTTGCTACAGCCTAGCCTGAAACAGGGTTAAGTCATCTTCCGAGCATCCAAAGACCTTCCACTGGCACAACATCCATGCCGACAGCTGCCTGGGAGGGACATGCTACAATCAGCCTCTCTATTTCTGATCCCTCTCCTGATGGAAAACTCAGATAAAATACACACAGGGAGCAGGACCACACTTCTCACCACAATCATAGCTAAATATTTTAAGAAAATTTTTTTTAAAAAACTATCTACCCACTCATATCCAGATTTTAGTATCTTTGCCTACTTATACTGCTGCACAAGGATCTSAGTCCTCTGGGGGTTTCATTTAAGCAGGATCCATTAATGGAGTTGCTCGTAAGGCAAGATACTACTTGACTTCGGTAAGTAGCTGTGCTGTGCTTTTACACAGCTGTTGGTGCTTTTAATGAATATGAAAACGTTTCCAATGTGCTCAAGGCCTGCCCCATGTCACAGATTTCACAGCTGGATCGGCATTTCCCTAAACAGTGGATCTAGGGGTCAATTCAGGCCAACTAGGTTTGCAATGCTAGCAGGAAGGAAAAAAAAAAAAAAAGGAGGCACATCTCTGGAGAAACTCAGCAGCTAGATACCATTCCAGACACCTTAGGGGAGATTCCTCCAGTCAGATGTGTACAATGGAAGTAGATACATCATAACACATCATCCTGCCATCTTTTGCAGTCATGGGGAGGAACTACACTAYCTTCAAGGGTACAAGTCATCCTATTGAGGCACAGGCATCAGCCAGTGTCAACTGAGAGAGAAGAGCCTATTTTCTTCAAAGGGCTTTGCTAGGAACAGGAGGAGCAGCTCAGGTATAGGTCTCCCTATAGGTTTCCCAAACTACATAATTTAAGTCCTACCACAGGTGGCTACAAGGCCAAAATGGAAAGAGAGCACAAGCGTAGACTCCCCCGGTGAAGCTGGCTGACCTTGCTCCCTTCTTAGGGAGGGAAATAGCAAACAGAATATTATCTTGTGATATTCTGAGAGCTTTAACTCTGGGTCCAACCAGAGTTTGTTTGCAGTGATCACACTGAGAGTTTGATGACAAGCTTTGCTTGCTACATGAGACTCAAAGCGTGCTGAGACACCTGCCCACTAAAGGGTAAACACATTTTCCTTTTTCCCAAGAGAGATGCCTCCCATGAAACAGGTGAAAAATTAGCCTGGTTGTTTGTTGGGTTTTTTTCTACTTAATCCAAACTTGTTTAGTCATCCTAAGAAACCAAAGCACTTGAAATAACAAATGGAAGAGACTGAGATACCACAAGGATTGGATGCCCCATGAAACCCAATACGTCTTTGATGTGTTTGCATGGGTGGACATAAGGGCAAAACATGGCCCGAGACTTCCAAACCAAACACAAAGCAATCAACCACCAGTGGAAAAAAAAAATATATCAAAGCAGAGAAATTGCAAGTCTTTTCCTTCTTCTGACATAATAATTATTCTAATGCCACATGTGGAATGAGAGTAACAGGAGTAGCCTTAAGTCTCCTTTATTAGCAGTATTATTCAGTAGAAGACTTTTCAGATCCCTTTAGCTCTTTCCCTRGGGCATATATCCCTGGTTCCTGCAAGCTGGCTTTGCATGGAGATATTAGATTAAATCTGCCAGCCATTTCATTTCATTTCTCCTTCTCTTCCATGACAGCTGCTTTAAAATTCACATCACAGGTTGAGCAGACTCTGCAACCCACTAACTAAATCAAGTCCTTTTTTGGTTTGGGACTCGCTTGCRTCAACAAGGACAAACACAAGACCTAAATAAATCATCTTTGGGGAGGGGACAAAGGCAGCCACAAACCCAAGAATGATCTAAATAGTTTCTGGCACATATTTTTTTTTTTCCAGAGTTTGTATTTGCTGGAGGAACCAAGCTATGCATAGGAGGGGTATCGGCTTGCAGGACGGTGTTGTCTTTTCCAATGCTCTGAGCCCAATCAGCAGCAGATAATGTCTCTGTGTTGATCCACCCCTCCTTTCTTGGCTCAGGCATGGAAAAACTCTAACATTACCCATGGACAGACTTGTTTTACACCTCCCCAAGCTGGATAGGCTACGTTTGAAAGGCTGACGACTCATCGCTCCAATCCCCAAGGTCCCCAAAGGGATAACAGAGCTCTCGGCACCACCCAAGACTGGAAATCCTCAGGTCAAGGAAGAGTTTGGATCATTGACCACCGAAGCTGAGGCCCTGTTACTGAGTATTACAGTCACACTTACATTGTGCAGCTTGTAGTAGAGCCCGCAGGCATTACAGACGGGATCGCCGTTGGCATTTCTCCTCCACAGGGTGGTAGTGGTGGTCTGACAGTTTGCACAGGACGTGCCCGCCCTCCTGGCTGCAGACTGTGGGAAGGAGGGAAAGGGAAGGAGAGAAAGAGAAAAAAAACAGTGTTAAAAAAAAAAAAAAAAATGCAATCAGCAAAATTTCTGAGAAAGAAAACATCAACCCTGCAAGACTGACGCACATCAGCAGAGGCCTCCAGAAACTGACTTGTGAGAACAAATAATAATTGTGAAAAAAAATCCCCAAGGTACTTTAATCCCAAATTATATGTGAACTGAATCAGGTGCCAAAGGGCATCCTAAAAGTGAGTGCTAAACCTGTGATAGAACTCATCAAAATTAGCAGCGCTGGCACAGCCCATTCCAGAGGGGAAAATATTATTTAAATGCCAACATGTCTTTCCATCTTAATTCTCCCAGACCCCCCAGGGGTCTAATTCTGCAGTCAGGGCCTGAACCAACAAYTGCTGGAGTCAAGGGCGTGAGTCACGCCGGCTCCGGCGAGCGCCGGGTGAGACCCGGGTGGGCAGCTGCTCGCCGGGCCCGACCGCAAGCACAGCCCGGTCCCGTAAACTCAGCTCGGCTTCAAAGCAGACAGGCTCCAGATCGGAAATAACACTGTGGCAAAGAGCGAGAATCCCAACTTTTTAATTACACCYTTTTTGCAGCCCAAACCTTCATGTTTATTTAAGGATTGGTAACGAGGCTGAAAGAAGAATTTACCATTTCATAAAGGGGTAGGAACAAGAAAAAGAAATCTACGTGTCAAAGTGTTTACAGAAGTTTTTTAGTTAGCTGTGATAATGATTTAGCAGAGTCAAATTTAGTAAAGTTGCTCTTCTTTCACATGCATGAATCTGTACTTATCATTTAAAAACTGTAACTTTAGCAAACAAATTGTCCTTCTGCCGCTGAAGGAGGAACAGGAGTTTTCAGACCGCTGTGTTAGCGCGTATGCGTGTTTGCGTGTGTGCGACTGCCTACAGCTCCTAAAAAAAAGAAAAAGACCTTTAGATCCCCATCCTATCTCTTCTTCATCAATATGACACGGTCCCAGAGCTCTGATTTCATCCCGATGCGTTGCTTTCAATGGGACTGCTCATGTGCTTAAAGTTAAAACATGTGCTTAAGCGATTTGCCAGATCATAGCAATGCTTGGCACCTTGCAGAACTGAGCCTTTAATGCTCTCTTTTGTGCTCTTACTGTTTCAAATTTACCCCTCACCCCACACAGCCGCACACTGTAGCACATCCAACATTTAAAAAAAAAAAAAAACAAAAAAAGAAAAAGAAAATACCGCATCTTTGGATACCGTACAACAAACCCAAAATGCAAACATGGACACTGGCACAGAGTTAGCATTAATACCAACTCTTGTTAGGTCATGTTGCAATTTTAATCATAATTGAATGCGGCGTAGGTGGAGAGAGGACRAGTTGGTTTTGCTTTAGATAGAGGAGCATTTTTTTTTCTTTTAATTAGGCAAAAAGGACTGTCTGAAAAATAAATAAGACAATGCCCATGAGCATTAGGAAGCAGCACAGGGCGGCTGATCCGACAGCAAGTGGCTCTCTCGGGCTGCCCATAGGGACAGTTCCATTTTGTCTGACCATAAACCACTCTGAACCAAGCCAGTCCCAAGGAGGTCTTTAGCTGACTTCTCCATGCTGATGACAAGCAGCAGCTGGGGACAGCACATGGAACTTTGGTTGCAAAAATCCCAGGGCCAGCAGAGAAGATGAAGTGTCCACCACGAAGAGCAAGCCCTGAACTGATATGTGCACACACACCTTGGTCCTCTCTTCCTCCTGACAATGCCACGGACCCAAATTTGGTTCCCAACAAAATCACCTGGATAATGAAATAATTAACGTGCTTCAACTGCAGCATGGAGACGAGCTTGGAGAGCCAGGTTCTCACTGAGAGCTGGAGAAGAGTCTGTAGCTCTCTGCCCCCAACTCCCGACACTCGGCACGTGTGGCTCAGAGGGGCACAAGTGGCTCAGAGGCTGGATTGAGTCTCTTGGTGGCAGCTTTGCCCTTATCAGACCCAAAAATCAAGCCTAAGGAAATTTCTAAAAACCAGTGATATTTGACTCAGCCCACACAGGGGAAACATCCCCTTTGAAGATATTTGGGGTTTCTACACGGTGCTCGCCGTAATTTCTCTTACAGCAAGCGCGTTCAAAAGACACGCCTGGTCACCACCTCGCCGCCTTCAAACAAACTCTGACATTAAATAAGCAAATAAATCACATCATCTACTGTCTTCTCTAAAACCTTTCCCAAACGCCGAGTTTCACAAAAATTCAGCATCATTTGCTGAGTATTTTAAGCTGTTTCGGTCCCAGGCTGTACCTTTTATGCTGTACCAACTCCTACCGGAGACACCGGCAGCGGGCAGGAAACAATGAATAATAACGCTATTGTAAAGCTCCCAGCGATGGCATCCACTGACGCTAATCACCGACTCGGGCCTGGCCATGTCGGTAATGGGATGACTAATTAGCTGCCCCATATCATCTGTAGGACCAGAGCCCCGTGGCCCAGCTGCCAGTGAGCGAGGGCACAACTTCAGAAGCACCAGCAGTGATGAGAAGGTGAAATTGAGGAGGGTGGAAAAACCAAGTAGTAATAAAGATGCTTAATTAAGGGGCATTTTCAGTGTCTGGATTTACCCACAAAGCTCCAAGCATCGTTTTCCTAAAATAAGATTGCATGTGCATGGGCCTGCTGAGAAATTGGTTTTAAGCCTTCCAAAACCAGCTTGGCTTGACATAGGAAACAGAGAGCTCTGCATCTCCATGGCCAGGGAATGGGAGAAAAACTAAAAAGGAAGGTTTTATCAGAGCAGTGACGGGGCTGTGACAGGGACAGGTACAGTCTCCAAGAGGGCTGAAGACTTTTTAGGCAGGAATGGTGTGGTACCACCTGCCTGTCCTTGATCCCCCTGCCAACATCTCCAGGTTTTCCACCTCTCCCCTCAAGATGAAGCAGAGCTGTCTGAGTCCCCTTGGCCAGCAAGACTCCATCCCTGTCACCTAAAGGACACCCTCACAGAGACGCCCTTTGAATTTAACAAGGCTTGGGCTGGGTTCTCAGCATCTAAGAATTTCTTTGCCTCCTCTCTCCCACCCATTGAATCCTATCATTAGTTTCAGTGCAGCTGTGACCAGAGCCTATGAAACCAGCCCAAGGTCACACAGGAAGTTTGTGGCAGAGGGAAGGAGCCGGATCCCCACCCTGAGCCTCCATCCACACACTGCCTGGCCCAGCCTGCCTGCTGTCACAGGCAGGAGAGAGCCAGTCAAGCCACAGCCACACGCACGTCCACATCCAGGCACACAAAATGCAAATGCGGGCCCAGCTTTGGGGCCTTCCAATTGTTGTTTTTTTTTTTTTTGCAGAGGTTAGCAAGGAAAATAAATATAGATGCAAACAGCATTAGGCATGTTTCTCTTTCTTTTTCTTTTTCCCAGGAAGTGCTAGGGGGGGAAAAAAAGTAGAAAAATCAAATTTCACATTTAGCAAAGGCCGCATTTAAAGAAGGGGAGCTTTTTGTAACTTTAACTAAAATGCCCAAAGATTGGAGCGATAATGCAAGACAAGGTCTCTCTTTACTTCTTTTCTTTCTTCCTCTTTTTTTCCCCCCAAGAATGACCTTTTACTATGTATTTATTTATATAGTTCATTTTACATGTGCCGGGCTCAGGGTGACTCGGGACATTCTTTCGTGGTTCCATCAGACACTTTTTGAAAGCTCTCCCCCTCTTTCCAGCCGCTTTCCTATTCTGCCTCCCCCTCCGCTTGTTTGGATATGCTCAAGCTCCTGTGTGTTTGGACTGGGGAAACGGAGCTGTTGTTTAGGAGTTATCTCCAGGGCTCAGATATCCGGCAGCTTTTTCCTAGGAAGTTAACTTTACACATAAAGAGAGAACGAGGAAAAAAAAAAAAAATAAAGAAAACGAGGGCTGTGTGTTTAAGACAGAAGGGACGGGGGGGAGGAGGAGAAGAGAACAAGAGAGCTGCCCAAAAAAATCAAAATTGCAGGCTCTACTTCCCTCCCTAGAAAGCTTTTCCTTTTTTCTAACAAGGCTGTGAAAGATGAGAGAGACAAATATTTTCCTATACGGGAAAAGCCCGTATAGGAGGGCACGGAGAGGTTTCGTAYGCAGGAAGTTTGGCGGGGTAGAGGAGCAAACCCACACCTTCCCCAAAACTCACGCGGCCAGACAGAGTTGTCACTGCTGCCCCTCACAGCGTAAGCCCTCCTGGGAATGAACCCCACAAATGCTTCCTGCTTCCAGAGGGAATAAAGCTGATACAACTTTATGGGTGCCTCGCAGGTGGGGAAGCTGATCCRTACCTAAGAGCTGCCGGACAGGGGCTGTGAGCACCTTCACAGGGAACACAAATGAACCAGCCCTGTCCTGCCTGCAGGGTCTGGCCGTGCCCGGCACAAGCCTCATGAAACTGGYCAGGTCCATCCATCAGCTCAGAAATTCCACAGAGAGGCGAGAGCCACTTTTCCTCCACATTTTAAGCAGCCCCCAGGAGCCCTTCCACGTCTTTAATCCTAACAAAACCAAACGTGCCTCAATTTGAAACATTCAAWAACTTCCCTAGCGGGGACCATGATTTTTTCCCCCACTTGATATATTTTTTCCCCTTGTGGTCTGTCTGATTATTTGCCAAATATACTTCARCACTTATTAGCCATGCCCACAGCTTCCAGACCTTTTTGTGGCTTCCAGGGAAATGCATGAATAGATCAATGGGGATGCTGTAACGTATTGCTGGTACTTAGAACGGTTACCACTCTTGTAACTATTATTTCAAACATTCACCCTCACATTTTGTCTTCCTCCAACTTCTGTAGCCTGGACACACACTTGGCTTTGCACACTCACCATCCCCTGCCTTGTGTCCTCACTCACACCAGCTTGCAGGGAAATGACTCAATTTGAGACCCAGACAGGCACAAATGACCACAGCAGGTACCACTGGCACCAGGACCTGATGGTTCAAGCTCTTTGCAGGACCAAGGYCTGTCTGATGCCCCAGTGACACCCAGGATCCAGTTTGGGTCCCTTCTCCATGACACTACCAGCCAAGGGGGATAGAGACACACTTAAGAAGGGGAAGGCAGCAGTTTGGAGAGCCCAGGAGAAATCCTGTATTCCTGATAATCTCTTTGGTCACTACAAAATTGTTATTTTGCCCTTAGGCCCTGGAAAGAGCCACCATGCTCAGGTCATCATCCAGAAGCACTCTGTGGAGTTATCTGTCCCATTGCGACCTGGGAGAAAACTCACTTCTGGTTTGCAAGAAACCCTGGATCTTGATTTTTAAATCTGTTTTGCAGTTTGCAAGAAGACCAGATAAGTGAGGCCCAAAGCAGCTGGGATCATCTCTCCAAGCATCCCTCCCTCCCAGTCCTCTGACGCAGTGGGACTAGTGGGAGCTGGCTGAGGTTCCCCGTCCATCCCGAGCTGCACATGGGAAGCAAAGGTTGCAGAGGAAGAAAAAGAAAGAAAAAAATAGAAGGAGACTCACCAGTCTTCTCTTGGGTTTGATCAGGGGCCGGTTCTGCCCGTTCATTTTGTGATAGAGTCCACAGGCGTTACACAAATAGTGCCCAGTGCCGTCTCTTCTCCACAGAGGGGTTGAGGTAGCCCCACAATTTACACACTCCCTGCCTTCTGGAAACAAGAGAGCACATAGTTCACTTAGGGAAAGCAGACGTAAAAGGGGCTGGGGAAAGCCCCCCTAAAAAAAATTAAAAACCCACAACCTCCCCAGAGACCCAGCCATGCCAGACCCTGCCAGTCCTCCCCAAGCTCAGGATTTCCAAGCAAAGGTCCAAAGCCATGACTGAACAATGTCCCTGGCACAGGCTGAGAGCAGTCTGGTGGGGTCTGATCCTGTTCCCCTTCCCAGCAGCACTCTGCAGGCAGCATCAGGCCTGTGTCCCAGCAGCAGGGAAGAGGGATGGTGACAATGTCAACCCAAACACCATGGTGGCTCAAGGGGGTCCCTGGAGAAGCTCTCACTCCTCCCACAGGTCCCTCCTTCGAGGGAGAGTGGGGGGCTGACAATTTCCCCTCACCTTTGGATTAAGGGCTTCTACAACTCTCCAGACCCCATGTTGCCACATGCACCAGACAAACCTCGGCAGGCTTTGCAAGAAGCCTCCAGTCCTCTACCCCCAAAATGATGGATACAAAATTTAAGTCCATGCCCCCCTTTCTGGTGTGTATGAGGACCCCAGTGTCACTCCTTGAGCACTGTCCCAGCTCCCAGGGGTGTGCATGAGCCTGGAGGGCTCTTCCTCTGGCCTCRGGTCAAACCACATCAAGGACCCCCATAATAATCACAGACAACAACTAAAACATCTCCCCATCTCCAGCCAATACACAACTCTGACGATATCTGCCACTGATTAATTTGCATTTAAGCTTCCACCCGAAACTTTCGGAAACCCCTCTGGTTTCCCCAATCCACAACCTGATGGTCCATCCTGGCTATCCGGGATAACAAACAGCCCCAAGCCTGCCTGAGCCCTCCKAAGTTCCTTCTCTCCTCCTTCTCCTCCTTTTGGGCACCTCTTTATCCTCTCCCTGGCTATTGCAGGGGGACATCTCCCCCATTTCATCAGTTCCCAGCTTGGAGGAGGGAACTGGGAGGGTGTGGACCTGCCTCTCAGCTACTTTCAGAGGGTTGAGGAGTTTTTCTCYTGGGTCTCTGGTTTATGGGGGCAGGTTTTCTTGTGCCTAATGTCACCCGGCGGCCCGCCTGAGAGCAGTGGCAGACCTCAGCCGGGCAGAGCAGAGCCAGCTCAGCACGGAGCCGGCTCCCCGCTGCCCCAGCCCCTGCTGCCTTCGAGCAAGAGGCATCCGTGCCCTAACCACAAACGGCAACCGTTTTTCCAGAGCCTTTGCACTGAACCCCTCTTGTCTCACCACTCCCCCCCAACAACAACAACAAAATATATTTGCAGCCGTTTCTCCCTCTTTTATCCTGCAAAAACACCCCCYCCTTCCTATTTCTCCAGCTCTAACCCCCTTTGTCTGCGAGCTTCCAGCTTGCTAAGATCAACTTTTAAAGGGGAAAAAAAAATAAAAAGAAAGAGAGAGAGAGAGAAAAAAAAATAGGTGTTGCTGCTGGGGTTGGTTTATCACGAACCGCAGATGTCTTTCTAGAAGGTAAAGTAACAGAAAGTGGCAAAGAAAACAACCGGGGAGGGTGGAGAGGGGGGGGCCGAGACGGTTTGAAAATACCGCGCAGCCGGTGCCCCGGCGGGAGCTGCGGCTCGGCGGGCGCCGGGGCGGCCGGGGGATGCTCAGCACCGCCCGGGGCGAGAATAAACCGGTCCCTACCCCGGACATAGCACCCGGTCCGTACTGGGGCCAGCCGGGGAGCCGCTCCCGTTAATACCCAGGTCGTTTTGTTCCCCTCCGGTTAAACGGGGCAGCCGCTCCCGGGCTGTTTGAGTCTCTGTCCCTCTCTTTTGTTTCACTCCATCTCTCTCTCTCTCCTGCTTTCATGTACAAAACATACAGGTCTGGGTTTTTTTGTCACTCTAACCGCATCCGGACTCTATTAAAGTTCCTGGCGCTGGATAAACAATGCAACTGTCGCGTGCAGCAGTCTGAAAATAATTGGATTAGCTCAAACATATCAGCTAAATAGAGACAGTCCCTGCTCAGACAGACAGAGTAAATGTCACCCTGGAAAAACCCTGAAAACTGATCTCATTCATGCCAGGCAACCCTGCAGCAGCCTCCTCGGAAAAAAAAAAAAAAAAAAAAATAGAGAGAAAAAAAAAGAAAAATAAAAGGGGAAAAAAGAATTTTGACTAATCGCCCTTTCCTCTGCACACAAACACACACCCCTCGGCTCACTCACACCCCTCGCTGCACACAAACGTGCAAGCCCGGAGCGTTCAGCCGTCGGGAGCCGGAGCCGCGCAGCCCCTCGCACCCCACTCCGCGGGGTGCGCGCAGGGCTGGGACCCTCCAGCTCCCCCCGAGAAAGGCGGCCAAGGGGGACACTTGTGGGGTCTTTTCTTGCGGGTGATCCAAAGCCCCTGGCATGGAGCAGGCTGGGGCTGGGGGCTGCGTGGGCGAGCTCTYCGCACGGCCCCGGGGAAAACCCTCCCCGCATCCCCGGGCGCCGCATGGGAAGAGGCCCTGGGAAGAGCGAGGCGGAGGGCGGGCGGGGGAAGTTGGCCGGGATTTAGCATTATTAAAATACAGAGAAATCACTAATGCTGCGGTTCCATCAGTTTCGCGTCCTCCCCGGGCGCCGCTGCTGAGCGCACCGTGGGCGCTGGAGGGGCCGGGTCGCCCCCGGGGCAGGAGCCCCGCGGCACCGGGTGGGTGGTTTGGGTTCCTGGGCCGGGTTCTATCCCCAGTCCGGGTTGGACAAGGGGGAATTTGGTTGTAAACCCAGCAGAGCAACCTGTGGGGAAGTTAAAGTGTGGCGTGCGTGCCCCACGAGGGCTTCAGCCCCTGCTGCTCATCGCAGGGATGCTTGTGCACATCYCTCTGCGTGCGGAGAGGAGCGAGAGGCGCAGCCCCATCCCTTTGCCCCCCAGCTTTTCCCCACAGCTTCCTCTCCCGAGCAACGGGGATGAAGAAGCCAAAAGCCCTACCTGTGCTTGACCGTGCTTTTGGTCGCGATTTACACCCAAACCCGGTTGGCGATCCTCCCAAGAGGCTACTGGGGGGAAAAAGTCCAGAGCCATATTCTGGGACATACGGTGGGTAGGTAGTGATGGGGTGATGAGCGGAGGAGGTGGCTCCTCCTAAAGAGGCCATGCTGCTCCGAGAGTGAGAGGACTCCAGCTTCATGGTATCGGCCAGGGACACCTGGTATTTGATGCATTCCTTCTCGTCCTGCCGGGTGGAGCCGGTGGAGCCGGGRGTGGAGATGGACGGATCCGGGGACACATCTTTAGGAGGGGTCGGCGGGAAGGTGAAAAGGTGCGGGCTGGAGTGGCCGGCGGATAAAGTGGAAGAGGAGGCGGGTGGGTAGACGGAAAGGGGTCCCGGTGAGCTGTGATGGATGGAGGTCTTGGAGAAGGGGCTGAGGTTCCAGGGGGAAGCGCTGTGGTGGCTGCTCAGCGCCTTGCTCCCGTCCAGCCAGGGCAGCGAGCCGTGCAGCAGCGGGGGGCGGCACACCTGGCTCCCTGCTCGGAGAAAACACGGAGACACGTCGGTCACATCCCTCTGCCACCCTGGCAAAGCCCCCCGTGGGGGTCCCGGGACGTGCTTCCCCCACCACCACCCTTTCTCCTTCCCAAAGAGCTCAGCGAGCGGGGGGAGCAAGCAAAATTACATCTGATGCGAACCCCCGCTCCTCTTTAAAAATTAAATTTTAAAAGCTACAAGAGCACGAGGTGGCAACTTCTGTCCTGTTCAGGAACGGGTTTCCGGGTCGGGACCCCCCAAGCAGGGGTTCCAGCCCTGTGACACGGGATTTGGAGAGCTCTGCTTCACACTCTCCCTTTTCCAGGCAATCCCACGAAGACTTTGAAGCTAAGATCCTGCGTGAAATTGCCAAGTCCCGACTGCAGAAATAATTTTTTTTCTTAGCTGGAAAATGATTTCCCGAACACAGCCGTGGGCTATAAACCCTGGGAATTCTCTGGCCAAACGAAGAAGACCAGAAAATGCCCACAGACATGACAACAACCTTTGCAACAGGGCTGATAAACTTTGCAAACCACTCAGTTTGTCTTTTCTTCTTCCAGGAGGCTGCACAGAAATGTTGGATGGCTTTTTCGCGGTGATATGGCACACGCAGAGGGTACCAACTGCCTCAAAAGAAACACTCCATACCCTTTTTGTGACAAGAGACGCTTAACTTGTCTTTTAAAACACAGACCTGGACTTTGTGGGGAAAAAAAAAAGTCCACTAGATTTCCGCAGCCAAACCTTTTTCCCTTTGGTTATAAATGTTCTTAAGGGCTTGTACCTAATATTTTAAAYTAACCTCGGCCCTTGTTAAACAAATAGATAAATATATCCAAAGGATCAAATCTAGCCAGATCCACAGCAACTTGAGCGAATGGCTCTAAGCTGGAAAACACAGTTATTCAACTGGAAGAGAGCAAGTTTGTGCCTGCTAATAAAGCCCTGGAAAGTCACTGACATCTAGAGATCCTTAACCTCTGTAGGCACCGTGGTATGTGTATAGAGATYGCTAAATATACAGAAGGGGAGATGCAAACACAGATGTATAGAGGCACAGATAGTTATAGGGTGGACACAGATGTTTGCATGGGAGCTCGTATTTGTCTAGAAAAGCTCCAAACTGGTTTTCACCATACCAGGCATTTGTGAACAATACTGAAAGTAGCTGCTMGAAAGGAAGGGAAGGTGGGTTATACGAATAGAAAGGGTCAAGATTCATTATCTTCTCCAGGAAGTAGCATAGTAAATAATATTCAGGCTAGATCAGAGAGACCGCATTTCCACTTTCTGCTGATATATTGGGAAAAAAAAGAAATGAAAAGGAAAGAAAAGAAAGAAAGGACAAAGGCTGCTGATCCTTAAAAATAATTGTTTTAAAGGGACTAATAGCAGAACAATGCAGTTACTGAGCGGAGCCTAATGCAGGCTCGCACTCAACAAGTTGCTGAGGGCTGGGAGTCGCCTCCTGAACCCGCTCGGCTCCATCTCCACTCGCTCATCCCACTTTCTCCTTGATTTTGGGGCTATTTCCACCGCAAACCTTGGTGATTTAGATTTTACCACGACAGACATCACTGTCCGACTCCACAAACTGCCATCTGTTCTTTTCCCTCCTTTTTTATTTGTATTTTTTCCCTATTTTTTAACCATACAGGCAAACTCCRGCCATAAATACTGAATCTCTCCACTTCTTCATAAAAGATGGCACCAAAGTACTCATCCCTCCGTGTACCTGGCCCCCATCGGCCTCAGGTATTTCACCTCCTTTCTAAAAGCTGTGACCCAGGAACAAAATTCACATTGTGGATCATTACCTTCCCGCAGGACTCTCAGGACAACACACCAGGTCTGATACTTAATTACACTACAGGCTATATTTTTTTGGTTTCTTTCCTATTTTAAACCCACGCCATGGTCCTGCCCTGGGTGTGCATGCAAAACTTTCGACCCAAGCCTAACAAGCTTACCAAGTGCGAATTAAATAGCCCAAGCGTGAGGACAGCGGGGTCATTTTCACACCCCTGCTCTCCAGCTTGTTTTGCTTCCCCAGAACAGCTTAATCGTGCAAAAACTAAACACAGTATGAAAACACTAACTGTTAACCTMATTAAAGACAGGGAGGAGAAACCGAAGCGAAAGAGAGAGGGCAAGAGGGAGAAAACAAGAGAAAGATGAAAAAGAAAGAAATAGGAGGGAGAGCAAGAGGGAGAGGGAAAGAGATGAGGGAGGGAAGAGGGATGTGAGAGAAAAAGAGGACGAAAGAGAAAAAGTAGAAAGAAAGAAAGAGAGGAAAAGAAAGGTTAAAAAAAAAAAAAGAAAGAAAGAAAGAAAGTGAAAGAAAGAAAGGAAGGAAGCCTGAATTTTTATTTATTTCCAATAAGCCAACCCCAAAATCCACCCGTGACGTAGCTTCCCCGCCGGCAGGAGAGGGKCTGCCCGACAGCAGCGGGGGGCTCGGGGCAGCGCGGAGCCACCGGCACCGGGGCAGGACCGGGACCGGCCCGTGGGCGCCGGGTCTCGGCGTGGGCACTCACCGTGGTGGGCCGTGGGGTATCTCTGCACCGTGGCTCTCACGGAGTTGCCGTAATACGGCGGGACGGGGTTGCCTTGTCCGTCGATATTAAAAAGTACATCCACTTCCTCGGCGAGAGGATACTGCGTGGGGTCCATGTAGGTATGGCCAAGCGTGGGGTGATGCGAGTCCGGGTGCTGCCCATTGAGCACGGCCGGGTGGTGGTGGCTCACCCACCGCGGCTGGTCCGTGGAGACCTCCATCTTCCGCGCTCGCTGCTCTGCYGCTGCTCTTCCTCCTCCTCCTCCTCCTCAGCAAGGCGCGGAGGGCTCGAGATCGGAGCGGGAGACGCTGCTGGAGTTCTGCAGGGCGGGGAAAAGTGCTCGGCGAGTTTGGGGATGTTTCTGGTTAGGTTTGGTTTAAAGTGGAGGGAGGGGGTGTTATAGTGATAAACGATCGATTCCAAAAAAAAAAAAAAAAAAGGAAAAAAAGAATAAAATAAAAAGGGAGAAAAAAAGGGAAAACAAAAAAAAATCTCGGGGGAAAAAATTCTTTGCGAAGTGAGATCCCCTCGTATCTTCCGCTCTGTTGCAGATGTTTCTCTTCTTTGATCACCTGTAACGAGAAAGAGGAAAGGGAAGGAGCGGGGAGGGAGAGAGAGAGAGAGAGAGAGAGGCAGGGAGAGAAACGTGCTTGAGAAGTTCTGAACTTTAGCACCTGACTTTTTAGGCAGGAGAAAACCCATCCCATCCCTCGGCAGCCATCCCTGGGAAGCGCCTGCTCTGCCCTGGACCCACCTCTCCCAGCGCCTCTTTCTCTTTCGCTCTCTCCCGGCTCGGAGCGGAGCCCAGCAGCTCCCACCGCGCTCCGGCAGCCCAGCTCTTACTCTTCCTTGGGTTTGGGGGTTTTTTGGCTTTTCTTTTTTTCTTTTTTTTTTTCCTGTCGTCGCGGTTGTTTGTTTATTTTTTTATTTGCTCCATTTGCACCTGAGAAGCTCCAGTGGCTTAAGCCGGTGAGAACTTGTGCCATTCGCTGTTCCACAGCCCAGAGTCACTTTGATTGCTCATTAATTATTATGCAACCGAGAAAGGGGGGAACAGGGGAAAAGAGAGGGGAGGGAGGGGGGGAAATCGAGGAGGGGGTAAAACGATGGAGAAGAGGGTGGGGGTGAAAGGAAGGAGCGAGRAGAAAAGGAGGGTGGGGAGAGGCAGGGAAAAAAAATTTAAAAAGCGAAAAGTTGCTAAAGAAATTCCGCACAAACCTTGGTGGAGAAGCAGTATGTGACCCAGGAGGGATGAAGCTGAAAGTGCTTGATCAGATCAGATTGTGCTCGCTCGCCCTATTTTTTTTCCCTACTTTTTTTCCTCCCTCTCTCTCCCTTTTTTTCTTTTTTTTTTCCTTTCTCTCTNTCTCTTTTTTTTTTTTTTTTTTTTTTTTTTTTTTTTACAGGGAAGGCATTCTTTCTGAAAGGAGCAGGATGGCGCCAGCCGGCTCAGTGCTTACAGACAGCTGTGGCGAGACGCAACTTAAGGAGGTTCCAGTGTCATAAGCCCGGGGGAGGCGGAGCCTGTCCCCGCCTGAGGAGGGGACCGGCCGGGCGCTCCGGCCGCCCCCGCGCTGCCCCCGCGGGAACCCCCCGGCAACAACTGCTTTCGGCTTCCCCCCGCCTTTTATTTTGACTTTTATTTTATTTTTATTTCCTATTTTTAAGGGGGAAATCAAGTTTTCCCGCTGTCCCAGAAACTCTGCGAGTGGCCAGCCCGGAGAGATGGTGCGTGGAGGGGACGGGTTGGGTTCTCCCGCGGACACCGCGGGGGATGCCAAAAGGCTCGCAGCCCCCCGGGAGCGGGGATGTGCCGGCAGGTGCAGGACCTGGGGGGCTCCCCCCTGGAATAAAGCTGCCTCCTCCAGCGGCGGGGCTAGCGCGGCTCATGAAGGATTTAATTCTTATCTTTAAGGRTACGAGCGCACAGCAACGGCCAAGTTTGGACACACGATTTTGGGGGGGGGTTAGGAGGTTTTTTCCCCCCCTCCCCGCTCCGTGGGGATGCCGGGGGGGGGGCAGGAAGGGCCGGGAGGGCCGCGCGGGGCCGGGGCGGGGGCGGCGGGACGGGACCGACGGGACCCCCGGGCGCCGCGCCCGGCCCCGCCCCCTCCGCGGGCTCGGCCAATGGGCTGCCGGCAGCAACTGGGGCGCCGGCCCCCGGCGGCKCTGATTGGCTGAGATCCCGCGCCCCGCCGGCCCCCGGCGGCGCTGATTGGCTGAGGGCCCGCGCCCCGCCGGCCGCGCCGGGCGCTGCGTTGAGCCAGGGCATCCCCTAGCGGCACCCCGGGGTCATCCCGGCGGGAACCGGGAGCGGGACGGGGACGGGGAGAGGGGAAACAGGGGACGGGGAGAGCCCACGGAGAAAAGGGAGAACGAGGGAGAGGGGGTGGGAAGAGAGAGAGACACAAAAGATGCGGAGAGAGAGAGGGAAGGTAGGGGGGAAAAAAGGAAGGAAGGAAGGAAAGAAGAGAAGAAAGAAGGGAAGAAAGAAACAAAAGAGAAAAAATAAGAAAAGTAAGAAAAAGGAAAGAAGAGAAGAGGGG